>JADMNL010000027.1:315872500-315972500 GCA_016271365.2 Neoceratodus forsteri
TGTCTTGATGTTTCAAAATTTTAAAATAATTTGAATAACCATTTAGCTAGTTCTAGTGGCCACTGCTCCCCAGGCTACAGAAACAAGTTTGACAACAGAAAAGCAGGGGGCGCCGGGGGTCGGCAGGGGAAGGAGAGGATTGAGCGTCCGGAGGACAGCTCTCCTCTCCTGGGAGGGAGGGAACCCAAGGGTTGGATCTTGTCTGCCCTCTGGCGGTGGCCAGGGGCACAGCAAGTTCCCTGTCTTACAACGTGGGGTAAAGTGTACAGCGGACATCAGCAGGGGAAGGCCTGGACGTCGGCGACGCACGCCAACACAGGAACACTGGAAAATTGCCCTCTGGGCTCCTGGAAGACAGGGCACTGTACTGCAGACCCCATAGCCTGCCTGCCCCGGTCTGGTGCCCTGGCAAAATAGATATAGTTTGGGGGGGTGTAGGCGCCCCATCCCTGTCCCCGCCCGGGGGGGGGGGCAATCCAAGGCTACATGGTGGGAATACCGCAGTGCCGGTAGGACAAGGCTGGGGCAGACAATTGGTGACTCCCGAGGTGGCAGAGTCTTCTAGGGGGCAGGGGAGGAGCATAAATAGCAAGTAGGAAAAAAAAAAAAGCAGGGGGAGTATTATCACAGTGCAGAACCTGAACTTGTATTCCAAATTCAAAAATTAGCATAAAGTTTACCTCTGGACACTTTTTTTTTTGAAGGGGGGAGATGCCATTTCTAAGGCTCATTGACCGATCCTTAAAGGAGTACTACACCCTCATCTTGCAAATGTTATGCATTTCCTTGTCAGACAACTCTCTTCATGTAACTGTTGGGGACATGCATGTTCGCTTTAGTTAGTTTTCACAGTTTATACCAGTCCCTAACTATCCTAGGAGTTTCTATTTTCAGGGTGTTGAAATCTTCATTGACCCCAAGAGCTGCATTAGCACGAGAACATGATGCGTCAACACCCTTTAGACTCCACAATATGACCGTCCGCTTACTTAAAATTTAACAAAACAAGTTGCAGCAAGGGGGCCAGCCCAGTGGCACTGGACGCCACACCTTGCTTCACACCGGCGACCTGGGTTTGGGAACAGACTCGGGTCACCGGAGGTGGGGAGGATAGAGCGTCCGGTGGACTGCTCTCCTCTCCTGGGGAGGGTTGGGTTATGTGCCCGCCACACTAGCGACCCCAGTGGAGACTGGGGGAGCGGCAGAAGTGGGCACCTAGCAGCGGGACTGAGCAGTGGCAGACGTCCTGTGGGCGAGCATGGGAGTGTGCTTGACAAACGCTGGATGTCATTGCACATCCACATGCCAGGGACTCAAGCCACCAAAGCTCCTTGTGACATGCAGGATGATGCCACTGACAGACTACTATACCCTGGTCAAAAAACCAGATACAAGTCGGAGCGGGGGCTACAGGGTGATGCGGTCTCCTCTCTTGGTTCGCCTCCCCTTGCCAGGAGGGGCCTCTCCATGGTGGGTAAACCATGGTCCTTCCTGCTCTGTCATCATGGCAGAGGCTGGCCGGTCCAGGATGTTGCACGCCTGGGTACATGGCAGACCTGTAAGTACACCCCTTGCTATCACCAAGAATAAACAGAGTTTACAACAAAAAAAAGTTGGAGCGAGGTGTAAAATACCACATTTACCTTCAATTAGCTATGCAAACTGTCAGAGATAATGCCCCCCCCCCCCAATTTAAGCTGTATTTAATTTGTGCATTTCTAGAGTTTTTTTTCAGGTTACGTGTACTTTTAGCATAGAGATACATGGTGCAAATGGGTGCTGTGGCATCATGCTGTATGCCAACACTGCTCTCAGGAACAATGAGATTTCAACAACCAGAAAAATTGAGACCCCAACGCTAGTTACTTGGACCGGTATGAACAGTGAAAATAAACTAAAACAGCTGCAACGGCCAGACTAAAACAATTGCTGACAAGGAAACATTTACAAGACATGAGGGTGTAGTGCTCCTCTGAGGAACATTACTACAGTGAGCAAGTTTTTCCTTCTAGCTGCAATCAACTGACATTGGGAGCTGCTGCGAGGATGCCTCCCAAACCAGCCTTCACCCACATGCATTATGTGAGCTTTCCTCTTGTGGAAAGTTTCACACAAGCAAAACTAATGACTTAAGTGAACACCAATCGTCTGCTCCACCATAACCCACACTGGAAGCCCATCTCAAGTGTCAGGGTTTCTGCATACCAATTCTCTTTACCAATAATGAAACCTTCTCTAGAATCTAGAGGAGCCAATGATTATGCTCTCCTGGTTCTCTCTGGCGACTTCCATACAAAACCTTCAGAAAAAAATATTCAGCACCTTCCTAGGATACAGCATCTCTTTTCCACGCGTTACCTGCATGCACAGATGCTGTTTTTCCCCTCATCACCCTCTTAGCCTGTAGCCTACTCCTACCCAACTGCTTTCTGACATCAATGATTGGTCCTTTGATTGTAACCACCAGGAACCGACTGTTATATAGCTGCTCTCTGGGGGTACCCAAATACCACCCCCTCTTGTTTGCTGTAACTAAGCAAAGGCTTAGACTATATTTCTGTACACCCAATCTTATTTGTAATTTGCAACACGCAATTTGTACTACGTCCCCTACTTGATGTGTATTTGACAATGCCTAGTATGCTGCATCTGTTTTCCCCTCAATGTATGTACCTGTTTGTTCACCCTCCGTATGTCTGATGAGGATCCTTTGTAAAAGAGCTTTTAGCTCAAAGGTAATTCTAATTTCTCAAAAATGCATAGTTCACAAATTTTTGCAGACACTATTGCTCCTCACTAACAGACATGATCACTTAAAAAAGTGCTTGGCTGAGGGGAGAGGACGAAGCGCCTACAAGAATGCTCGAGGAGGGAGGCTGCGTTTCCTGCAATATGTCCAACAAGGGGAGGCTAGATGTAATGGCAGTTGGGAAGCTCTGAAGGGCACAGGATACTGGCAAGAGACAATCACGGCACACAGAAACCCCAGATGTAGGAAAATAGTTTGCCAAATTGTTTCAAAACCTTTGCTTACTAGGGAGGCTCAAAATGCTCTCCCCTCCACCAACTGGTCATACTTTTTCAGAAATGTACTGTATGAAGAATAATCCTCCAAAGGCATGAGTAGGGGAACCAAATTCTTCTCCAGAGGGAGAATGGTTGCGTTTATTTTATTTTTTTAAATAGCCAACTGCTGAGAAAAAAAAAAGGTACACAGAGTAGAAGGTGATTTGAACGTTTTATTAAAAGACTTAACAAAAACTATAATTCTAACTCAACATGGCTTTTAAAGACAGACCATTCAAACAAACATCTTCACATTTCTTTGTAGCAGAATGTTATCTCCTTTTCTGAAAAATGTTGCCTCGACTCGAACCACGACCTCTGCCTCTGGCTGCCACTGGGGAAAAAAAATATCGGGTGAGTGTTAAAAATGTGTGTTCAGGAATGTCAAAATGTAATTCAGACAACTACTGGCAAGCAAAGCAGCTACCACTGCAGAGACTGGGGATTAAGTACCCAGGACACCCCCACTGCAGTAACAATTTTAAAGCTGTAACATACCAAACACCCCGTAAAGAACAGTTATGTACTTACCGTAACAGTAGATCTTGAGAGACTCATCGGGCCACACCTATGAAACTACAGGCACTAGAACCACATGGAAACTTCTGCAAGCAGTCTACTAGAATTCGCCCACGATGAGCCCAGATGTCGGCTCTATATATACTTGGGTGGCCCCTCCCTCAGTTCCCCGCCACAGACCATACTCAACAGGCCTCCTTCTAGGGAACCAAGGAGACAGCTGAAGGTTCCAGCTACCAGGTGAGACTGGAACAGCAGGCAGTCCATAAAGGAGAGTGAAGAAACTCAAGAGTCTGAGGAGGATGGAGGGTGCGACAGCATGGCCTGATGAGATCTTAACATCTACTGTTATGGAAGTACGTAGCTGTTCCATCTTAAAGGACATTTTTCATTAGGCCACACCTATGGAACGAGTCCCAAGCGTTACTGACAGTCTGGGTGGCTGGAGTCTACAGGCCTAAGAAAGGAGGCCTTGAAGCACATCCTGGCCGAAGCCTGCTCTTTGAGAGGCAATGTCCAGCCTGCAGTGTCTTGTAAAAATGTGGACAGTACTCCAAGTTGCAGCAGTGCAAATTTCTGCAGCTGACATTCCTGAAACAGACAACGAATGGAATCATGCCTCTGGCTGAATGACAACTTACCATACTTCCTAGAACACAAACAAGGTTATCCAGCCATCTGGATAGGCACGGTTTAGAAGCCAGTGCGCCCTCTATACCAGGGGCCAAGGAAAGAAAAAGCTGTGGGTACTTCCTGCAGGCCTTCGTACTGTGAACATAATCTCGGACTATTCTATGTACATCCAAGGTATGGAACGATGCTTCCCCATGGATTGGCATGCCCAGGAGAATAAACTGGCAGGTGGATGGTTTGATTTAAAGTAAACTCAGACGCCACCTTTGGTAAAAACCTAGGGTTAGTATACAAAGACTCCCAGTCTTTATGGAAAAATCAAATAAGGAGGCTCGCATGGTCAAGCCTGTAGCTCTGAAAGCCTTTGAGTGAAAGTAATGGCAACTAAAAAGGCGTTCCATGACAAAGTGTAGCTAGCAAGTTGCAGCTGGCTCAAAAAGAGCCAAAGTAAGCTTCTGCAACACAAAATTTTGATCCCAAGCCAGGACAGGGTTGCAGAAAGGAGACTTCAAATGTAGGATGCCCCTCAAAAACTTACGGGCCACCTCCAGCTGGGCAACTGTACGAATATTAATAGGCACGTGGAATGCAGAAATGGCAGTCAAGTACACCTTGACAGTATTATTGCAGGCCTGCATCTGATAACAGCAAATACTCTAGAAACTGGTTTACTGAACAGGTAAAAGGGTCCAGCTGGTAAGAGGCAGCCCACAGAGCAAACCACTTCCACTTCAGCGGCCACCAGCACAACCACCACCTGTGGGTACATGCCAAATCTCGCAATGGCTTGGTCTTCAGGAGCCAGGCAAGGAGGTTTGAGTGACTGGAGTTCCAGATGGACCAGGGTTCCCTGTTCCTGTGACAGCTAGCCCCTGCACAGGGCCAGGGGTACTGGGGGTTCCACTGTTAACTGCTGCAGCAAGGGAAACCATATCTAATGAGGCCAGAAGGCAGCCACAAGAATTAGAGCTAGCTCCCTCAATTTGGAGCTTAATTACAACCCACCTGAATCAGAGGAAAGGAATAAAAGAAACCTCCCTTTCCAAGAGAAGGACTATGCATCTCACCAGAAAACTGCAGGCCCTGGATTGAGCGAGTAGAAAAGCGGCGGTTTTGCATTGAGTGGGGACGCAGAACGGTTTATTTCTGGACATTCCCACATGTCGAATAGGTCTACTACAGAGGTCAGTATCTCTCACTGGTGCATTCTGGACTGCGACCTGCTTAGCCTGTCAGTTCTACACTGTGTGTCAGACCAGTACCAAATTCTCATCCCTGCACAGAGGGTAAGAATGATTCCCCCTTGCTTATGTAGTGTACCACACTGATGTCCGTCTGCACCAGCAGAGGCCCTGGGGTCAGATGGTTCTGGAAGGTCTGCACAGCATACAGAACAGCCTTCATATCCTAAGACATTTATATGGAGGGAAGCCTCCACTTTGGTCCATGTTCCTTGTGTTTAAGGAGGTCCCACATGCGCCCCCGGCCCAACCTGAAGTGTCTGGTGAGAATCTGCTCAGGGGAAGGAATGAGGAAGAGAACCCCTTTCAGCAAGTTGCTGGGTTCCATCCACCACTGGAGCACTTTTCGAACAGAGGAAGTTACTAGAACCTGCAGATCTTCCTGGACTTAGAGGGATTAATGTAAAAATGTTCTGCATCAATAAATTCTGAATTTATCTTTATTTGCTAACTGGGTAAGTACACTAGTCCCAGGGACCATTTTCAGGCACGACCCGGGCCATTTAGATGACATAGTCACAGCAAAAAAGGATCACTAATTGAAAAACATGGGCAGTGAATACAGGTAAATACACAAGGCAAGACATGGCAGAAATGGTATACAGATTTCAGAGACATAACTATTTAGTACCAGAGCATCTTACAGCCAGTACGGTTAAATACATATGTCAAGGTTACTCCATTCTTTATCCTGGCTGACTTTCACAGTCATTTAGTATGACATCTACATAAAAATACCACCAACAGCTTAAAATCTGGTTCAATTATAGTTGCCATCCATCTGTATCCCCCTCCCAGTCAACAAAAACTAAAAATGATCCAACAGTGCTTCCACGAAGTGCAATTTGAAAGTGGGAGATGAGACAGGTGCCTGCAGGTTGTCAGGGAAGGAGTTCCACAGCCTGGGTGCAGCATAGAAGCCTCTCCGGCCCATCTCAGTGTTTCGCCTGGGACATTCAAGCAGTCTGCTGTTTGAAGACCTCAATTCATGTCTATAACATTTAAGATTCGGCACCCTAGCAGGGGTGATTTTATTCCAGCTTGCAAAGTTTTTTTGATATGAATGTCCCAAACGGTAGCTCTCTGCGATCAGACAGGGAGACCCATCATAGGGTTTGGTATAGTTGCACTTATAAAACTGGCTCCTTTTTTACTATTGGGAAAAGCATGTTTATACCTAGAAACAAATTTAATTGTGTGCATTTGTGATAAAAGTAGTCCTTCCACCCATTGCAAGTGATATTCATGATATTGTATTATTGCCCACTAATGTAAGGAAGTATTTTTTCACAGAGAGGGTTGTGGATGCATGGAACGGCCTTCCGGAGGAGGTTGTGGAGTCAAAAAACAGTGACTGAATTCAAGCATGCATGGGACAGCCATAAGGCAATTCTAGGGGGTGGGGATAGAAAGAAGTAGGCTGCTGGTTAACTAGGATCTGCAGCTTATCCATTAGGCAGGGCCATGGGCAGACTGGGTGGGCCAAGCGGTCCTTATCTGCCGTCAAATTCTATGTTTCTATGTCTCTCCTTACTGTTTTTTTCCTGTTTTTCTCCAAATTCAAGATATAGCATGCTGATCATGGAATGTCTACCATGGAATACATGGATTCAAAATTCTGCTCAGTTCCACTGGCAGAATGTCTCTATCCCAACACTGTACACACAGACAAAGGCCTTTGTTACATCCAGAGACTCAATTATCTTACTGTTAGGGCAAGAAGAAGAGAGTTCCCAGATGAGCAGGTAAAGACAGAAGGGGGATTTTCCCTGTCAGCAAAGAAACAGCTGTAGTGAAAACTATAAGCAATACTTACTGTTTCTAATTTGTTTACGTAAGGAAGGCGAGTGTGAAACAATTAATTTGATGTTTTACTTAAGATAGTTTAATTTTTAAGGTCCAGAAGGTTTTTTTTTTTTTTTTTTAACAGTGTAAATGTAGCAGCCATGTTTGTAGTGGAAGATCAGTTCTGGCTAACTGAAATGCCTGTGTTCCAAATACCCATTGATCTGGGTTTCAGACTTCACTTCTGAACAGTCCTTTTTTTAACCATGTGTAAACCATATTGTACACAAACAAGAGCCAATCAGATTACTGGATTTTACCATGCCATTTTATAATTTTAATTGAGCATTACTTGTCGCACTGTTTTACAACATATTCCATGGTTTTTACAATTTAAAATATTTTCCTGCCATAGGGTAAAGTTTTTCCAAAACATTTGCACCTTATGGGTACTTCTTGTTAGTAGTCACTGCTCACTGAGAAATAAATCTGCATGGCGGCGGTAAGTGTGACCACACAAGAGTCTGGAATTTCATTCTACCATTCCTTAATTTGCATACAATTCTTAAAGCTCCAGGGCAAGCTCAATCTAGGGGACTGATGGGAGTTGCAAAACCTAGTGAGGCATCCCTTTGGAAAAAAAAAAAAAACATTGCTACAAGTATTTTTTATGTTTGCTTGGCATGCTCAAGAAAACAATGCTTAACTAGGAAAGCGGGTTGTGGAGGCCGCGGCACTGTGGCGGCCAATGCATTGCATTTCTGGTGCAGCCCTCTGTAACCAATGCGGTGGCAGGCTGCTGCTAACACTAGTTCAGCGAGCCTGCCGCCAACAGAAACAAATTGGCCGCATTAATTAGAAGGCGCCTAGTCACTGCAGCATCAGCTAGTCCTCTTTGCCTTGTGTAGATACGTGCAGATGAAGCTGACAGTCTTGACGGTGACGATTTAAGTTCAGTTGGCCATTCACAGTTCTTGCCCAGTCATCCCTTTGTTTTTCTGTTGCTGTATTAGTATACAGCCGAGGCAGTTCCTGCTCGTGGAATCAGGGCGCAGCAGCAGCAATAAGGAAACGGGCTGGTAATGTTGCTAGTTTAGGTGTCCTGGGTGGGGAGGGTTGTCTGGCGTGCAGAGAGGTCACCAGCTCCTCAGTACAATCCTACTGGACACAGGTAGCATTGGCTCGCAGGCAGCAGCACACACAGCACTGGTCCACTCAGCTCACTGAAACAGCTGGGATGAGGGCAGAGGTGTGCTTTTGTTCCCCCGTTAAGATGCCAACAGCCAGGTTGACTAAAAAAAAAAAAAAAAATTTTTTGCTTCAATTGCCTGCCCGACAGTCCTGAGACTGCCCCCCCAAGTCAGCTAAGCGTGGCAACAGTTACTCTGACTCTCCTGGCCGGTCCATCAGCCTCAGTCTCCCAGTCCACTGGTCCCACCACTTCCTGGCCAAGTGGCTGTCCCTTCCATTTTACCTTGTTCTCTTCCAGAATCGCCCATTCCCTACTGCCTCCTGCAGCTCCTGATGAGGTCGGGTCGCGACTCTGCCACAGACAGCCTCTCTCTTCATGTGAATTTTTGTGCCGAGTGACCGACCGGCGGTTTGGAGTCGGAGATGGCATGGCATTGGGGATTCAGCACATAGGAGTGCCGCAGAGCTGCGAGAGCAAGCGAGTCGAACCGTGTCAGACCGTTCTGAGCGAGTCGAGGAGAGGAGATTTGAGGTAGAGAGGATGGAACTAGATGCTGCACCTGCAGTCAGGACTCAGGAAGAAAAAGTTAAGTTATCCGGTCCAGACACTGGCTGTTTCACTGATTGGCTACTGGCAGCCTAGCACTGCTGCAATCAAGCAGCCAGGCTGTAGCCAGCCTTTAAATTAAAATGATTTTTTTGTGAGATTGGGGGGTGGGTGGGGAGGACACTAAGGGTCGCTCGGTGGCGTCGCCTCTCTGGAAGTAGAACTGTAGAAGTACTGCAGCTATACATAAAAATGTCTTGTGGTCAGACTCTGGGAGCAAAATTAAAATACAGCCAACAGATTTAAAAAAAAAAAAAAGTTTACGAAATAAATCAGAGTCAGCAGCGCACAGTGACCGTCTACACTGGTCTTGAACTGAAGCAAGCGTTAGTGAACTGAAATCAAGTAGCAATTCAAAGTCTACAACACATTCAACCACAGCAAGGCCAAGCTAGGTTACAGGAAGTAGTTGGGAGAAATGGGATTTGGGATGTGTGCAGTGACTATCTTTATACTCCCAGTCTAGTTTGATAGACTGGCTTAGCTAATGCTCTCTCTCCTCATTCTCTGAACTTCCGCGGGATGGGGTCAGGAAATACAATTCCAATTGCTGCTGAACTGAGCTAACTGTTAATTTAGTTGTTTAGTAGACCTAGAGGCGTCAGTGAGAGAACAGACTGCAGACTCCGTTGCAGTCACTGCAGGTACAGCTCAGGCTGCACCTGGACCGCTCCCTCTAAACCACTACCTCTTCGGTGGTAAATCCCTGCTGAAGGAGTCAGTCTCAGTAAGTACCGATCCACTGCGTTTGGCCAGGACCACTCCCTCCTTCTAGGCTACAGATGCAGGTCCCCCGCCACCAACATGCCCGAAGGCGGAGAGTCCTTGCATCATTCGGTGGGCATCCTGGCCATCTCAGCAGGTATGTAGTAGCCAGCAAACTGCAAGAAAGAGAGAAACAGAGGGACAGCACGACGAGTAAAGGTCCCCGAGCAGTAGCTAGTCCCAAACTATTCAACCTTTAGGTTATTTTGTTGTATTCTATACCTTCAATGCTGACAACGCAGGAAAATGATTAGTCTATTTCCGTTTTCGTTATAAATTCATTTTCTTACTTTACAACATGTTCATCTGATCTTTTTTCCTGCATTTGTATAATGATACTCACTGTAGGGGGGGGATATGATGGAGACGTTCCAACAGAATAGACAAATTGCAAGCTATACTGAATAGAAGGTAATAAAGATGAAAGGGGGGTTGATGCCCATACATAGTCCCATGTGATGCAAGATTTCAATATGTGAAAAGATGCAGCTGTATAAATATCTTGGCTAGTAGATTTTCCTAGTGAATTTCTCACAGGAACTCATCCTAGTGACCAGTAGAGGTACAGCTAGTGTACAGCAGTGCTGCATGCTTGCGGCGAACATTCTGACCTAGACTTTTATTATTTTAAATGGTTCTTGGCTCATTCATGTGATACTCCTTCCCCATTTTTGACTTATTTATTTATTTTTTTAATTTCTTTTTATGCTCCTTCCTTTGACTGACCCGAGGACCCCTCAGGACACTGGCATCGTCCCAACACTGACACCCCTGCCATCTCCTGGGATTTGCCTCCCAAAGTCGGAGGTAATTTGCTTACCGAGCCCCACTTTGGTTTAACTCCCTCAGTGAGATTTCCTCAACTGCCACCCTGGGCTCCTTTAAGTTGAAGTTGCAGCAACAACTAGTTGCAAACGCCAGCTGTGGCTGTTTCCACTAACCAGGTCTATCCTCTGCCACCTGCACTTACCTTGCCACCCTTTCTATTAACCGATCTGTATGCACTTCATCCTGCCCCTCATCCTCTCCCCCCAAACTCCCATCCCCTTCCCAGCCCTCTACCCCCCCCATCTTACTCTTCTTTATGCACTCCACACGGATCCTCATTCTGCCCCCCTTCCACCTCCTCTGTCCTCCCCCCTCTTCTTCCTACCCTCCTCTCCCCTATAAACCTCGCTGATGAGGCCTTTAGGCTGGCCCTCTCTTCCCCTTGTCTTCACCCCATCCTGTTCCCATATCTGTTTTGTCCGGTACTCCATGTGTCCGACAAGGCCTATTGGGCTGTTTCTCATATTGTTTGCGTAGTCTCTCCACTTGCTTAATGCATTACTCCTCTGTATCTTCTATTTTAGCCATGTTTGATTGCTCCACTAGTTACCTATGTTAGCTCAATTGTCTGTATTATTTTCTCCCCTTAACCATTGTAAATGATGTTAGCCGACTGCTGGCCTCATTATCCCTTCTTGTTATAACTCACCTGACATGAAACCCTATAGAGAGCTTTAGCACAAAAGTCCCCCAACCCAAAGACACAAATAAACGATAAAAAAAATAAATAAAATATCTTGTCTCCTGCTGCATTGCTTCTGTGGCTAGCCCCCAACAATGGGGGCCCTTGGGCCATCCCAAGTCTCTTAGGCAACTCCATGTAGTCATCAGGGGAGAGCTCAGGCTGGCAGGGTGAACGCTGCAGGCCGATGTTCCTTTTATCCATGTGTGTCCTACCCTCATGGAAGTACAAGGCTGAGAGAGGGTGTCAGCGCCATGTGTCTCAGCGGCTGCAGTCTAGTGGATCGACACCTCCTACCCTCTCTTGCCTGCACTCCGTTCGCACCACCACTGAGACCACCCAGGTGGTAGTCACAGCGGTAGTGGAAGCCCTAACTCTGCTCGATCCTTCTTCCCTGGCCGGCTCTCCAATGACTTGGGCTCATTCTGTAACCCAGATCACTAGCATCACAAGCAGTACCGGTACTGCTACCACAGTGCATACTGGCTGAATTGTTTTAACACTATTTTACTTTTGAAATAATAAAAAGGAACACTACTTTTTACATGGCTCACTCTGGGTTTTCATCACTGTACTTCTGAGGTCCCTTTTCCTTCCAACTCAAATGAACTAGCAGGCATCATACAGTGCTCTCTGCCCTTATGGGATAATGAAGATTCAAAAATGGTTGAGAATACTGCTGAAAACCTGATACAAGTCCTAAAAGAAAAAAACAAAACAAAACAAAAAAAAAAAAAACACCCCACTTTTTATTCACGCACAAATGCTGAAGCAGACTCCAAAAGGTGAAAGACAGGGAATAAGGTGTGACCTAAAACGGAAGAAAAACTGGTCAAAATTTTCCTCATAATAAAAAAGAAATTAAAACAAAATCCTATTAACATTCACTGCTGCTTTAAGCTATTTTGGAATGGCTGTTGGTTCTAGTCCCACACCAGGTCAAGACACCAGGACTAGCCAGCATGAACTTTGCTGGGCTGCTCAAGATGGGTGCCATCCTCGTGTATTAAAGAGAGCTCCCTTCTGCCCATCCAGGTATCACGTGGCAGGGTAGTTATCCCCAGTCTATTTGTACACCAAGTGGTATGCGGTAACAAAAGCAAAATTCACTGTCTGGATTAATATCTGAAAAACTCAAACAGCTGTAGTAGATTGGACTTCTCACAGGGCTAGCATTAGAGGGGTTTAAAGAGGAAAAAAAAAAAAAAGCACTGTTGGCACAAACAGGAGTCCAATCTCAAAAACGCCCCACTCTGGCACATCTCTAAAGTGGGGTTAAAGAAATTAGTCTTGATTAGTGCCCATGTACTACAGGCTGTGTAAACAAATTTGTTAAGATTTTAAAAAGGACACACTTCTACATCATGGCAACGTGAAAGCATGCGCTTGCACGCACACACTTACTTTTTAAAAAGGTAAACAAACCAACAATATCGTAGCAATATGACAAATTGCAAGGTCACTTTCTGAACTAATATTACAAAGTAGCCTGCTTTTTAAATACCATTTTATAGATGCAAAATAAGCCTCTTCGGGTGGGTGTTATGGGGGAATTGATGCACTCCAGATTGGCTGATGGCAGAAGTCCTTCTTGACAGGTGCCCACTGGCCCCACCTCCTTTTGATGTTGGTCACATCAGGTTTTGCAATATCTGTCTCTGGCGAAGGCAGAGCCATTTTGATTGGTCACTTTGGATAACTATATAGCAACTGCTATTTAATCCTGTGACATCAGTATTCTGTTGCGTTTCAAGTTCAAGTTTATTGCAGGAAAACTCCATTGAGCAAGCTCATTCACAAGGAGGTCCTGTGTGCTTTTACTCCCATAGAGCCTAGTCACAAAAGGCATGAGAGAAAATCAGCTAGGGAGGGGTTTTCCTCAATCACTAATGTGCCATGTTTTCCTCATCACAAGCAAAAGGGGGCCGCTCCAAGCTGGTAGTGCACACTACAGTATAAAGGAATGCAGGACATTTAATGTCAAACAACAACATGCACCTCCACACATTTGTAGTTTGATGTGGGTTAAAAAAATTAAGTGCAAGCAGCACAACCTGCCTCGATGACTCAACCCAGCCTTTCACCCAGAAGTCCTGTGCTTTGTCAAAAGTACCAGACTGTGCATTTTGTAACTGGCATCAACTACAAATGCTTGAACGGACATGTTTTGCCTGGCTTTGAACTTTCTACTGGTTTTCCTCATTCTGTGAAAAAATTAATGTCTGCGATGCAGAAAATAGCCTTGATATTCTGCACTTTCTTTGTACTAAACCTAAAAGGCCACTGTTAGTCGCCTGGTGCCCTTATCACCTGCAAGTGACCATCATATTTAAAATTGTCCCCATAAGACTTGCACTCACCCTAGGCATGTGTCATTATGTGCCTGAGCGCAGGGATGGATCAATCGACTGGGAACATATGAACGTGCCAGCAGAAACAGACCACCCGGTCTATTTATTTTATTTAAATTCTGGTAACCGGGTAGGCCCACTGAGAATTTGACATTCCCTTTTCAGGGGCAACCCAGGATTAGTTACATGTACCTAGAGGGGAAAAGAAAACCAATGCTTTCGATTGTACTACAGTATATGGTACACTGATCAAGTATACATGTCTCAGATAATACAGCTGACACAGGAGAGTTTACGTGCTAACAACCTAGTTACACACATTCATGAGTAGAGAGACGTGCAGTTCAGTAAATCATGTCCTTCCTTACTGTTCCTCCCTCCCTTTTTGTCAATTTATGTGAGGCACCCCCTTTAGCAGAGGTGCCTTTATGGGCTGTGGCACCTGCAATGAGACCCAGTGACAGCGCTAGGGGTTTTAAAACATGGGTCAAATTAGACCCATAGGTGTAAAATATGTGGGTCAAAATGAGAAACAACTGGGTCCAAACCTAATCGTAAGTAGAAATTTCACTAGTACAGAAGCTTAAATTTGTTGAGTGAAAATACTTTTCTATTGTTTAATTTTCCATCTTTCAGCTATTGTTAGAGACAGATGCACCACTTTGGACCCACTGTCCTGTGGAAAGTGGGTCATTTCTGGGCAAGCTGCAACTTTTTCCCTTTTTGCCCTATCTAGCGCTGTCTCTGATGAGACCCACTACTTAGGTGCAGTTTTAACCCTTTCTTGTACCCCTCAAGAGAGGTGCAGTCCTGGAGTCCTCTCGGGAGATTGTTCGAGTTTGGGGAGGGTTATTCTAGGTGACCGTTGTCCCATAGTTGATCTGGCTCTTGGGTGTTCTAGCAGCTTGCGTTCAGTCAACCTGAGCTCCCTCCTGTTTGCTTTTGGGGCTAGTAGATTTCTCAAGCTTGGTGGGGCATCAGGTTGCTGCAATTTGAAAACTAAGCACAGGGACTGATAAGCCAGTTTCGCTTCAAGGGGTGGTCAGTTTAACGCTTGTAGTACATCGCAGTGGTGATCCATTATTTGCGCCCCGGCAGCGAAACGGTTGATTCTGTGTTACAGTGTACTCAGACGCACATGTTCTGTTGCCCTCAGTCCCTGAAGCACTGTTGCACCATAGAACAGGATGGGAATGATAGTCCCGTTGCTGACCACAATCCTGGTTTCTTTAGTCAGGTAGGAGCTTAATCTGTACAGGAGTCCAAGTTTTTGGTTTACTATTGTTAGGTGGTCTGTGTGTTTCCTGAAAGATTTCCTGGTCATTGGACATTCCCAAATACTTGATATTGTCCACCACTTCGATCCCTGTTCCATTTGAGGTAAAGAGCGACAGAAAAGAGCATGGCTTTGGTCTTTCTGCTGTTTAGGACCAGCCTGTTTGCCTGGAACCAGTCTTCTAGAATTGAGAAATCTTGTTGCAGCTCTGAGTTTAGTAATTCAAGAGTCCTCGCCAGTCTGTACAGTACTGCGTCGTCCGTGTATAGCATGACCTTTGCTCCACCAGTGTAGGGGTAGGTTGTTGATGAATAAGGAGAACAGAGGGCCTATGATAGAACCCGGTGGAACTATGTCTAACACTGTACACTCATCTGATTTAGCACTGTTCCCCCAGACCATCTGCGTCCTGCCATGGAGGTAGCTGGAAAGCCATTTTAGGGCCAGTGTGTCAAACCCTAGGCCACGCAGTTGTCCTAGGAGCAGCTTGTGGTTGACTAGGTCAAACACCTTTGTTAGATTAAAGAAGACTGCTCCAAGGAGTTTGTTTTGGTCTAGAGCTTCGTGCACATCAGTGATGAAGCTTACCAGTACCGTATTAGTGCCATGTTTCTTTCTGAAACCAAGTTGTTGGTCTGTTTGCAGGTTGTGCATTTCCAGGTACTCACTGACCTGTTTGTAGACCACCTTCTCAAGTAACTTGCTCAGGCTGCAGAGAATGGAGATTGGTCTGAAATTTTCCACGTCCTCCTGTGGCCCACTTTTGTTAATTGGGATCACAAAAGCCACCTTCCACAGGGCGGGTACTCTCCCTTCCATCAGGGACCTGATGAATAGCTGGGTTATCAGTACTGCAATCTTCAACAGTTTAGGTTCGAGGTTGTCATGGCCTGCCCCACCTTCTGGTTTTATGCCCCTGAGCAGCATCAGTACCTCTCCTACCATGTAAGTTTTAGGTGGAATTCAGGGCCTGCGGGGTCTCTTGATTCTCTGGGCTTCCCTGGCCTTGGTGGAGATTGCTGGTTCTGTACTGCTGTAGGTCCAAGAAGAAGCCACTGAAGGCATTTGCTGAGTCTTTTGGGGTGGTGAGAGGTGTCCTGTTGACCTTTATTTCCTGTCACCCTGCCTTTTTTTGCTTTTTAGAAGCGAGTTGATAGGAGCCCAAAATTTCCTTGGATCAGACAGGTCTCTGGATTGCAGAGCATGTAAGTAATTCATTTTGGCTTTTTTGAGCTCCCTCTTGCAGATGTTTCTGGCTTCCCGGTATTTAACCCAGTCCTGATGCAGATCTGTAACTTTAAAATTTGCACCATAGTTTGTCCCTTTTTTTCATGATGCCCTTCAGATCTGGGTTAAGCCATTTAGCATCCTGGCCCTTGACCCTGATCTTTTTTAGGGGTGCATGTTTATTGGCCACTGATGGGAAGTGCTTGGTAAAACCCTCCAGTGCTTCTTCTATGGTTGGGGTGTTGAGAGTCTGGGCCCAGTCCACGTCTGACAGGGATTTCAAAAAGGTCCCTTTCTGCAATGCAGGGTAATTTCTGGATCAGAAAGTCCTTGGTGATTGTTTGGGGTAGCTATTTTTTCCACACCAGGAAGACTGGCGTGTGGTCACTGAGGGAGTCTGCACATGTTCAAACTGCTTTGGCTCTGTCAGGATTGGATGCTAGCAGTCAGTCAAGGGTGGTATGGGTTCCTGTTTTATGGCTGAACCGTGTAGGTTCACTTATTAGTTGAGTTAATTTCACTCCTAGGCTTTTACTTCACCCTTCAGTTTGGCGCAAAATGACTGTTACGAGCATGCATTGCACAGTTTATATACACACACACACACACACACACACACACACACACCCTTCGAGAATTTGTAATATTTTCACTCCAGATTTTCGACATTGGCATTGTGCCACACCATGTTATGAACAGCACAGCTGTTCACATCCCGGCTGAAATGCGTTTTCACACATCTGGCGCACAACAGCATGATCGCTGTGGGAAATCAGTGTTCGGGACAGATTAAGAAAATCTCAGTGCCACTTCATGAACAGATGTCACAAAAATGCCTATGTTGAAAATTTGGTGAAATAATTCCGACTTGGGCGTGCATTGCATAGTTTCCATGTATACTTGGAAGTTCGAGAATTTGTAATATTTTCACTCCAGATTTTCAACACTGCCATCTCTTCACACCTCCCTATGAATGGTACAGTGGTCATTTTTCACATCCTGCCCGAACTGTCTTTTTGCACATCTGGCGCAGAACGGCGCAGTCCCTGTGGGAAATCAACGTTCGGGACAGAACAACAAAATCACACTGAGACTGTTTATGAGCAGAGGTCCCAAATGCCTTCATGAGGTGGGGGTCACAAAAAGGCCATGTTGAAAATTAGTGGTATAAATACCAACAAACCCCCGGGCATTAGGTTTTCTGACCAGAATGTCCCACTCTGTACAGACAGACGGGCATCAGGGGTGAGCCTTTGGATTGCCAGCTGTAATGCTCACACCATTCCACCCCCACCCTGCAGCCAGCGACAGACATCGAGGTGGGCCTTGGACTCTTCGGCCCCAGAGTTCACCCTATTCTTCTATACTGCACCCATTTCAGCACATGTCCTTATGGAATGGGATGACTGTAAAGCCGAACACCCCAAAGCACACCTTAGCACTTGTCTGTGTCTGGAGGATAGGGTGAGGTGAAATGGCGTGAGCGTTATGGGCGACGACCCAAAGACACATCCCAATGCCTGTCCATCTCTGCAGGGTGGAGGTGGGGTTGGCGGCAGTTCAATACTTTAATGCCATTCCTATTGTGCAGCTGTTTAACTCCTAGACATCCAATGCCAATATCAGCAAGCAAACATTCTGCATTGACAAATGCTTGTTTCTTCTGGCTCCATGAAAGGAACTGTATAGAATGTGGTCCTTAAAAAGAAATACAAAACTTTTTTTTCTATATCAATGTTTATTCAGCTACAGTCACCTATGAAACCGTATGAATTTCATCTTAGTAAATGACACTATAAACACTTGCAAAGTTGCAGATTTCTTGTCTCCTTTAACTGTTCCAAGACCATGAATTAAAGAGGAACTGTGCTCATTTTTAAAAGCCTTCCCAAGCCTCCCACTGATGCCTTACCACACTAGGATTTTCTTAGCCATTTTTGAAGGGGAAGGGATCATAATTCCTGGTTCGGAGAAGCAGGTTGCCCGATCTTCTCTTCTTGATACAGAGAAGCACATCCACACCCGTGCGCAGACATTTTGTGAGCTAGATGTTTGCAGAGTGCAGGGGCGTGCTACACTGATATGAATGGGGGTGGATTTTAAATGTTTTTATATATTTTAGATATCCACCGAGGACAAATCAAAGCCACCGCACAACTAAAAAGAATGCCACTGCCCTCCCCCTGTGCAGCTCCCGCTTGCTGCCACTCAGACGGTGGCAGCACAGCACAACAATAGCTACCCCCACCCCACCCGATGTGAGCTGATGTCACAGAATTCCCCTCCACTGTAGTCTTCAGCTCAACTTTATATCACTGGGTTCCAAACTACTAAATATAAAAAACATGAAAATTGAGTGTTGGGGGGCAAATCAATATGTGGCCCCAATTAACACTCACACTTTCAAAACATACACAAAACCATACACTGTGCTGAGGACCTCACAGATGCCCATGTAAACATCCCTTATTCTCCAAGACATGGATACCATTACACAGGCACATGAACTGTTGTGAGTGGTCACAATTAGTAATACAACTAGTCGGGAGTCCTACCTTGTGCTTTGAGAATTGCCGCTTTCCCTCGGCCAGCCCCTGAACCCTGGTTTTTGTTTTTCATGCTCTTTAACATCGGGGCATTTTTCAACATGTCTGGCAATATCAGGAATCTGATTTTACTGCCTCTGATATAGACTTGTTCCAGCTGTGCTACACGTCCGTCTCTGTAGGTCACAGTGATGTTTGACATCTAGAAAGACAAAAAGCACAATTACTAAACCATAGAAACAGACAATGGCGGCAGAAAAAGACCAACGATCCATCTCATCTGCCCAGATTTCCTCATCTACCCGGGACCTACTGTACATAGAGTAGGTTAGCCCTCCCAACTACTACTGACCTGAGCAATCATCAAACCCTTCACTCAGTCACAGCCATGCTTGCAATCACTTACAGTCTTGGCACCCACCCCCCCTCCGCTGGCAGACTATTTCACAGCCCCACTAGCCTTTCCATAAAATAAAACTTCCTCTCATCCCTCTCAACTGTTCCCGCTTCCTGTTTCCACTTGTGACCACGAGTCCATGCTCACTGCTTTCGGATCTTCACAAGATCTGCCCTGTTGGCCCCGAATTATCTTGGTCACCCTGCGGCGCACCATTTCCAGCCTGCCCCAGTCTTTCCTTGGGTGAGGACTCCAGAATGGAGTACAGCATTCCAGATGCGGCCTCACCAGCGACCTGCATAGGCTGTAGTACAGAACCTTTTTCCTGCTGTCAACACCACTTCTGATACTCCCCAACATCCTATTAGCCCTTTTATATGTCTTGTTAAACTGGCTTAACTGCTTGAGCGAGTCACCAATGACTCCCCCCAAAGCCTTTTACTCTGCCATGGTGCTCAGTTTAACCACTCCCATCCAGCACCCTGCCCGAGATCCCCCCCCCCCAGAATAAATCTGCATCTTTCCGATCCCTTCGTCGCCATCTACCCTACTGCAGAGCTTCATGTAACCTGCAAAGAGAGACAACTTGTCCTACATGTCCTCTACAAGGCTGCCCATGAACATGGACAGATTCCTGCTGCACCCCACTCGTGAACTCCCTCTCTTCCGATCTGACCCCATTTACCACCACCCTCATTCAACCAGCTTCCTACCCATCTAAATATGCCCCTAGCCATGCCCAAGTCCTCCAGCTTCGTCAGCCATCTTCTGTGTGGCCCACATAGACTACCTTTCTTTCCCAGTTAAAGAAAATGTTTTTTTTTTTTGGTTAATCCTTTTACCTTGTCTGGCGCCTTCGGTCTGCATCCACGCCCTGGCATCCGGCCCTTTCTCCGCCACCATCTGGTTCTGCCTCAGCCCCCAACCAGGCCCCCCACTGCCCAACTACTCTCGCTGGCGGGCAGCCAAGAGCCCCCTCACCCCACTGAACCAGGATCCAGTACTGGCAGTGGTGCCCCCCTCCCCCCAGGCCAGGTGTCCCCAAGACGGCCATCAAGCCGCCATGACCAAAGCGCCATGTTTCTCCCTTGGCCAGCGTGACCGGGGCGTGCAAGGATGCCAAGGAGGAGAGTGCGCATGCGCTCCCTCCGGCATCATGCCCAGTCACTCCCTACAGTGCAGTGCCCAGTTCACTGCCCCCAGCTTCCGCCAGAGGTTGCAAGCAAGCTGACAGCTGGTGTCCCCCCTCCCCAGAGAGGGAGAGCAGTCCCACAGATGCTCAATCCCTCTCTGCCCCTATAACCCAGGCGACCCAAGTCCGTTCCTGAACCTGGTCGCCATGGAGCGAGGTGTGGTGTCCAGCGCCTCAACCCTCAGCACCACCAGGCAGGCTAAGAAAACTTTTTTTTTTTTTTTTTTTTTACCTCAGATTAATTGCTCAGATCTGGCAATTAATTTACATAATTTTGATTTCAAATCCACTTCAATCCATATATACACACACATATACACACACACACACACACGACATAATCAGAGCGTACACGCCGTACCAGTTTCTTGTAGTGTTGTCTTATGTCCCACTTATGTACCCCCCCAACCTATCCCCCCTCCCCAATTCCCCTCCTTTGACGTCTCTGCCGTTCACCTTAGGCAGTCCTTGGACCACTGCTCTCCACCTTCAGCAGTGACCACACCTTTTCTCAACTCATATTAGGGCAGGTGGGTGGGAAATTCTCTTTAAGCAAAACAACTGTGGGCTCCCAGGGTCTGTGCTTGGCATTAAGTACCCTGGCTGCCCCCCCCCCACCTCTAGCCAGCCAATCCCTTTTTTCCACCTCCCCACTGTTCTGACATCATAACTCCTCCTACTCTCCCTTTTCTCCCTCCGCCTTCCCCTGCCGATCAACCTTCTTAAAGGGGACAGGAAATCATTTCTAATTGGCAGCTGTTTATTAAGTAGTGAGGCCCCACCTGGAGTACAGTGTACGGTTCTGGAGACCTTACCTACGTAAGGACATAGACAGGGTAGAGAAGGTTCAGAGGAGGGCAACAAAGATGGTGCATGGATTGCATCACAAGTCCTATGAGGAACAGTTGAAGGAACTGAACATGTACTCCTGGAGGAGAGGCGGGAGAGGGGATATGATAGAGACATACAAGTATCTTACAGGGAGGAACAGGGTGCAGGAATACACTATTTTAAGTGAAAAAGATGTTCCAGGACTAGAGGGCATGGGATGAAGTTGGAGGGAGGGCGATTCAGAGGAAACGTGAGGAAGAATTTCTTCACAGAACGGGTGGTAGACAAGTGGAACACCCTGCCAGAGGAAGTGGTGGGGGCTGAAACAATCACGGGAATTAAGAATGCATGTGATAGACAAAGGAATTCTGGAGGTCAGGGGTAAGGGGCAGCAGACTTCTAGGAAAAACTGAACTTACAAGCTCAAATGGGCAGACTGGGTGGGCCATAGGTCCTTATCTGCAGACACTGTCTATGTATCTAAGTACTTATTCTCAGAAAGGACATGTATTCCCCTAAATTATCCATATGCAACTGTACCTGAATAAAAAGTGATGCAAAAACTGCATTTTACATTGTTTTGTTTTTATGGGCAGCATTCTGTTACAGTTCTCTTCATGGAACCCATGATGGAGCTTTAACTATATCGCAGTTTGTGTGCAGAATGCTAATTATGAGCTCTTGGCCTATCAGAACTATGCTTAAGAGTTCTATGCACAACCCGTGACAGTTAAAACTCCAACTTACTAGTTCCACGAAGAGACCTGTAACTGAATGTTGCCCATAAACAACCCCCCCCAAAGGCAAAATACAGTTTCACATCACATTTTATTCAGCTACAGTTAAATATGGATAATTTAGGACAAAATATATAATTTCTGAGAATAACAACTTTATAAACAGCTGACAATTAGAAAGGATTTCCTGTCCCACTACACATTCTGGTCTGGGCCTATGGACAATGGGGTCTGCCCCCGTCACTGGGCAACCTTATTTGTCCGCAGATCCCCACCGAAGGCGACACCAGACAAGTATAAGTGGGTGCTCAGATTTGGCAATTTGCTTAGGTTGGTCTGACGAGACCTCAGACACAAACCGAAGCCATTTACCATCTTCTAACCCCAGGAATCACACAGTAAGATTAATGCAGTCAGCCTTCAGTGTTGAACAGCTCTGGAAAGAAGGAATGTATGCAAATAATTGCCTCCTGCTAATTTCAAACTGTGCTCCTAGTAACTGCTGCACTCTGAAGTGCTTCAGATTCATTAATCCGCATGCCAGTTCAAGCGCTTTGGAGAGCTCTCAACTTGTTTACACTGATTTTAGATAAGTAATGTTCTATTTTACGTTTTGTCATTGCTGCCCCTTTCAGGTAGTCAGTGATTCGAGTTTTATTTCGTTTTTCAGGTTCATCAGTTCCACAGAACTGCAGGGAACCGTTTCAGAGGTGTTTATCTCCTAAATAGTTATTTTATTCATTAAAAAGTTAGTTTTTCTTTGGATCCATAACGTTTGAATTTTAAAGTGTTTATTCAGTCCCTGTTCCTTTTCCTGTCAGGAACCAGGCGGATAGCGTTTCCCATTTGGCTCAGGGAACAGACTGCTTCTACTTTATTTACAGTCAATTAAAAATTAGTTCCTAAATCTTTAGGGGAACCGATATTTGGCGTCAGTTGGTATATTTCAGTTGGTTCAGCCCCCTGACGAAAGAGTAGTTTGACCCGAAGTGCCGGGGCAAGTAGTGGTCTCCATTACGTTCTTAGACCACACACTTTCTAAACTGAATTAAACCTGTGAAGCCTATTATCAGAGAGTGGTCTTTCCTGCTTTATGAGTGCTCTCTATCTTGGAAGTAGTTCCAGGAACTGACCATTTTTGTTGGTTTCTTGACATGCACATCAGAAGTACCTAAACCTAAGAAAAAGACAGGACCTACTGGGTTCAAAAGCAGTATTAGCTGTGGCCAGATTGTTGCTAAGGCAGACACACGACCTGTGTGTTCGGGACCCAGCCACATATTTGCAAATTGTGAAATCTGCAATACGTTTCTCCCCAAGACCTTGAAAAAAAGGTCCAAGAAATTATAGGAAATGGCTACCCCTTCCTCTCCCGCGAAGGCTTCCAATGAAGCACTTGCTACCTCCTCCAAGAAAGACAAGCCTAAGGAGTCTGGATCCAAAATCCACAGATAAAGCCGACTCCACAAAAATAAAAAAGCCCACGGAGAACATGTGGTGATCTGTTGCTCTTATTTAAAAGCGCACAATACAAAGATCTAATGAACCAATGTGGTCCATCATTAACAGTTTTATCGGAGATCACACAGACAACTGAAAGTACCATACAGTAATGTTACAAAATGGGCAAATTACTAAACAGTAAGAGCAGCAAGGGCCTGGAACACACTCCCTAAATCACTGGTGGATATTACATCTTTTGAAAAGTTTAAGCATGAACTTGACAAATACCCAAGGTTAAGTCTTTCTGACAAGTTACCCACAAGAGGCCTGGTGGCACTGGAGGGTGAGGCACTGGTTGCTACACTTTGTGCCACGATGGACTCTGGTTCAGGAGTGAGCACGGCCTGCCAGGGGCTGGGGAGAGAGGATTGAGCATCCAGAGGACTGCTCTCCTCTCCCGGGGGAAGGGAAACTAGTGGTCCTGCTCATTGACTGCCCTCTGGCAGTGGCTGGAGGGCAGCACAGGTTGGGAGGTTTGATCCAACGGGCCTCATGTCGGGGGCAGAGGAGAGAAGACAGGCAAAAAATTAGCCTGGCAGGCTCAATGACTGTCCACCACTCCGGGGACCATCCCCAGATTCTGGATTGCGTCTCCAAGAAGGGGGGAGAGAAAGCCAGCAACACCCTCCCGGCCCCGCATGTACAGGAGTGGAGGGACTGGAGAGAGGGCTCCAGTGGATAGTGATAATAGAAAAAAAAAAAAAAAAAGGACCCACAAGAGTGGGAGATGGACTAGATGGGCCCTTCGCCCTTTCCGTCTTTTCTAAGTAACTAAGTAAATGGCCAATGAACCAGTTCCAGTGAAACGAAAGCATAAAGAGAAACATACAGCTGCATCTTTGGTCAACAAGCCATGAGCCATCAGCTGACCGTCCAGCTTTGCCCTCAGCTGAAGACATAGCAAAAGTCCTACAGATCCTGCAGGCCCGGTGCCAGCACTGGTTCCTACCCAGGTTCCAACACCCATGGAACCGGTGTATGTACATGAAGAGGGAGGAAGTGGAGAAAGAAGGGGACCCCATTGAACCGGAGGTGTCCCCCGAGCAAGACTTTGATTCCCCTCCTAGGGGAGCACAGGATTATACCCCACACTATTCCTTCGGAAAACAAATGGTTGACACCCTTAACCTCTCCATGCAGGAGGCAGCTGAAGATGAAGAGGAAGGAGAATTCCTTGCCATCATGGGCTTAGCCCCCCCAAAGAGCTCTGCTCCCTAGACACAAACCTTTAAGGAAAGCTGTATTAAAGAACCTACAAACCCCTACTTCTATACCAGGGGTAGATAAGAAAACTGACATGATCAGTTCGACAGGGCAAATTCTGCTTTTCTGTTTAACCATCCAGATCGTGACAGGGTGGTTCAGGTTGCAGCATGTGACAAGGTCAGGATACCTATGTCATCCCCCCCCCCCCGACAAAGACTCATTGCATGTGATGGGTTAAAAAAAAAAAGATACATGGCAGCCTCTCCTAGTGAGGCAGGCCAACTACATGGTCTATGCAGCACAATATCAGAAATCCTGCCAGCCCAGTGGCCTGAAAGGCTGAGGCATCACTGCCTTGCCTCCTGCCACACTGGCGACCCATGTTCGCAGTGAGAGCGGGTCACTGGGGGTCTCCCGGGGAGGGGGAGAGAGAGGACTGAGCATCCGGAGGACAGCTCTCTTCTTCTGGGGAGGGGTGAGTACAGCTGCTGTTTACCTGGCCCCCAGCGGTGGCTGGAGGCTGGCACACCGCCACTACAGAGAATGGGGGCAGAGGCAGAGCAGACACCCAGCGTGCCACGTGCACAGCTCAACCACTGGCATCACCGCACGCTGTACCTCCGCACTCAAAGAAGGGAGAAACATGAGGCCAAAAATGCCACTGACTGGTGGAGGATGCCGGCTCCCCTGTAGACACCGCACCCGGCCAGCTAGCATCTCTAAAGCCAAGAAGTAACAGTCAGTGGTTGCTGGGGGGAGGGGGCGCGCCAGTGGAATGGGGCCAGTCGGTGGGGGTGATAAAGAAATCAAGAAAAAAAAAAAAAAGAAATTCCTTTGGAATTCTGTACTGGCCATGACAGAAAATCCCTGGAGAGGTCGCAGTGGGCATGGCAGAGACTGCCAGGACAGCCTTGGATGCCACCAGGTACCAGTTCCATATGGCTGTGGATGCAAATGACACCGCAGCCAGGCTCATGGCATTTGTGCAGTGTCAATGAGGAAGTCTGCTTGGCTTAGAACCACAAACCTGTCCCAGGACAAACTAAGGCAATGGATTTCCACTGCAAAGGAGATTCCTTTTTGGGGATAAAACCAAAGCATACATGAAAAAGGTGGCGGGATACAAATCCACTTACAGAAGCAATTCTGCAAGGGACAAGCCATCCACCTCATACAGGTCCCAATACAGGAGGCGCAGGGGTAGGGGATCCTACTCTAGATCCTTTTTTCAAGCTCAAGCAATGCCAGACTACCAGTAAGCCAGCCCCCCAGGCAGAAGCAGAAGGACCATGAGGATCCACCCAGGATCCTCAAACTCAGCCCAAACAGAACCCCCGATGGGCTAGTACAGGTCACCTCCCCCCTGCCAGTTGGAGGAAGTCTGGCTTCACTTCCTCCAAGTTTGGTACTCCATCACCACAGACAAGCGGGTCTTGGAGGTAGTGAGCGAGGGATGGTCTCGGTTTCAAATCCCTTCCCAAACTAACAGCCAGAAACTTTGCCCCCGCTACTCCTGCAGAAAGAATTTTGCTGGAGGCAGAAGTGTCAAATCTGCCATCCATCAGGGCTGCAGAACTGCCCCCCCCCCCACTTCAGAGGGGAAAGGTATTTCACTCCAGATACTTCCCAACCAAAAAAAAAAAACCAAAAACACAATTTATATATAAAATAAAAGGGGGACAGGCAACCTATTCAGGATCCGAAACTACTGAACAAACATTTACTGAAACCACAGTTCAGGATGGTCACTCTGGTCATGATTATTCCCTCACTGCAAAAAGGAGATTGGTTGGCATCCTCAGATCTGAAGGACACCTATTTTCACATTCCAATCAATCAATCAATCAGACTCAACCACAGGAAGTACCCAAACAGTAATTTGGATCTTATGCTGCACTCCAACTGTGTAAAGTCTATTTGGAGATCAGTTACAAATTGGCCAGAGAGGGCTTGGAAGTATATAGGACGGTATCATCCGTGAAAAAGTGTAGCCTGGAGTTGTGGATGTTGTCACTAAGGGATTTGATATACACTGTAAATAACAGGGGTCCAAGGGTAGACCCCTGGGGTACGCCTCTGGTTATCAGAGTGGGTGAGGAGAGGAGTCCATTCGCTCTGATGCGCTGGAACCTACCAGAAAGGTAGCTAGTAAACCAGTTTAGCGAGCAGTTGTTTAGACCAAGATCTTTGAATGTGTAAGAGAATGCTGTGCTCGACTGTGTCGAAGGCCTTGCGAGGTCTAAGAAGACTGTCCCAGTAAAGTTTCGGTTGTCCAGTGCAGTGAACCAGTCAGTCACTTTGGCTATGGTTGACACCATACTATGGTTCTGCCGAAAGCCAGACTGGAGGTTAAATCAGATTTTTTTTTTAGATGTTCCTTTAACTGGCTACTGATCAATTTTTCTAGGAGCTTGGATAAGACAGGCAGAATGGAGATCGGTCTGTGATTATGTAAATCACTACGGTCTCCAGATTTAAAACAAGGGTAATATACAGTGAACGCCACTTAATGCCTACGCGGTTATCACGGACAATCTGTTTGCACGGACAAAGTCTGTGCCAAATCCCAATTTGTATGTCTCCATATTAATTATTGTGGATACCACGGGCGTTGTCTGCAGTCTACTGCGTACGCTTAATGAGCAGAAAACAGCTCACAGCTCATTAACCCCCCAATTAACACCTCGCGGTTTGCTACAAAGGTGTGGAAAGCAACAGACCTCATCATTCCTTTAGTGCTGTTTCATATGGAGAAGCAGCTCACCTCGAATTCACCATGGCCTCCTCCTGAGGTCCAGGCATCCCTCTTCCGAGGAAGATCAAACTCCTAATACAGATGGAGACCTAGCCGCGAATGAGTGTGCGGGACTATGCTTCACAACTACAAATTCCAAAATCAACAGTGTCTGACCTGATTAAACAGAAGGACATCTTACTTGATCAGTGGCACAGTAACCATAACCCTGACCGAAAACGAAAAAGGGACGGGAAAGACAGGGAGATAGAAGAAGCCCTGCTCATCTGGTTTACAGAGGCGCGTAGCCGAGATGCTATGTTGAGCGGTCCTTTACTTGCTCATAAAGCTAAACAGCTTGCAGATGCACTCGGCAAACCAGATTTCGATCCTAGTGATGGCTGGCTCCAACGGTGGAAACTCGACACATTTGTTTTCGCCACGCACATGGCAAAAAGCAGAACACTGATGCCGTTGGAGCCAGCTCTTGGGTGAGGGACGTGCTTCCTGATCTTTTGTCTAGGTTTGATGCAGCAGAGATTTACAACATGGACGAGACGGGCTTATTTTTACGTTGTGTGGGGAAGGGCACGTTCTCCTTCAGAGACCAGGCACCACCAGGTCAAAAAGCAAAGGAGAGGGTCTCTAATCGCATGCTGCAACATATCTGGAACCGATAAAGGTCAGTTGTCGTTGGGAAATCAGCCCAGCCTCGTTGCTTTCATGGTGTGAAGCATTTGCCTGTTCAATACAGAAATAATCGTACAGCTTGGGTTACGGGAGAAATATTTACTGAATGGGTCAGGGCATGGGACAGGCGGTTGGGATGTCGCAAGATCCTGCTCTTCCGACAACTTTAGTGGGCAACCCGAGGTTCGAGGTCTGAGGAACATTAGATTGGCGTCTTTACCACCAAACACCACATCAATTGTACAGCCACTAGACCAAGGGATAATTTCATGTGAAAAAACAGAACCCACCGAATGAAGAAACTTTTTTTTTTTTTTAAATTGCACAAAGCACATTACGAGCACTGCCCCAGAAGAAAATAAAGGCTTAATGTACACCAATCACCAAAAGCACAGCACAGTAACAGCCAAAAAAAACACAAAAAAAAAAAAAAAAAAAAACCACCTATAAAAACTACCCTGTAGTCGACTTATGAGGGAGCAACAAAATTTGTGGTAAGCTCTGGCCACTCCAGCAACAGCGGACATCGCTTTCGACGGACATGTAATTGACACACCAACCTGTCCGTCCAAAGCGGCGCCCACTGTAGAGGCAGTTTTCAAGCAGGAAGGGCCAGTACCAGTTGCGACGGATAGGTTAAAGATGTGTGATATGGGAGCAGTGAGGAAGTGGTAGCCTAGTTTTTGAAAGGACTCTTCAGTCAGCGCCTGCATCTTTTTTCATGACCAATTTTAGAAGTAGGTCCTCGACTTACCTGAAGGACACTGGTGAGAAATGGAAGGAGTTCTGGGTCAGAGGGGTCGTCAACGGGTGGGTGGTGGATGCTAACCCTGGTGGCTGGGGAGGAGTTAAACATTAGGCCTGCCGTCACAAAGTGCTCATTTAGTTTTTCTAGAATGATGCCCTGGTCGGAGATCGTGGCTCCTTGTGTTGTAATTTTGGTGGGGTAGGATATATGAGGCCTTTTTCACTCTACGTTTGACAAATGGGGCATGCTTGTTTGCTATATTTGTTAATTTAGTGTTAAGAATATCGATAGCCACCAGTCCAGTGGCGTTGAGGGCTGAGGCATCATGCCTTACCTCCTGCCATGCCGGCGACCTGTGTTCGCTGGGGAGGGAGAGGGTTGAGCATATGAAGGACAGCTCTCCTCTCCCAAGGAGTGGTGGGGACGGAGTCTGCTGCTTGACTGGCCCCAGCAGTGGCTGGTGGCCAGCACAACAGACCCACACAAGGGGGACAGAGCTGAGCAGGCATGGCGTGCCATACACAAGGCGTCTTGGCGCTCGGTCATTGGTGTCATTGCATGGCTCCGCACCGGGGGGACAAAACCGAAGAGAAAATAAGCCGACGGCCGGATGAAGCCGGTCTTCCGCTGGCCAGCTGGCACGCTCAACTGGCTGAAGGAGAGTGTCACCAAGATCGCTGTGGAAGACTGCTGTAGGCGCAGCTTTATGCGATCTGTTAGTATTAGATCAAAAATGGCACTTTTAGCACCATTTTTGGCATGGAGTCTTGTTGGTTTGGAGATCAGCTGCATGATACCCAATTAATCACACGTCCTTTAGATTTGCATTGGGGGACACAGTCCAACTTTAAATCACCAAGAATGATTGATTCATTGGTATTAGCTTCAATAATGTTTCAAAGTGTTGTCAGTAGTTCTGTACCCCCTGCTGGCTGTCTGTAGCAGCTGATTATGTCGATTGATTGGATAGGTGAAGGGAGAATCTGAGGGCCAAGCACTTGAACTCCTTTGGTCTGGTAACAGCAAGGATTTCAGTGACAATGAGTTTGGAGTTTACATAGATAATTACTGCTCCACCCCTTGCCTGCCTAGTCAGCCTAAAGGTGCTGTAGGATGGCAATGATATTCGTTGGTCAGAAATGCTGCCCTTGAGCCAGGTTTCTGTTATTACTAAGATGTCAGGGTTTGTATGTGCAACCGAAACCTTTACCAAGTCTATTTTGTTCAGGAGACTACAGACATTGATCGTCATTTTTAGTCGTGGCGCTGATGCAAATACTGTAAGGGAAATGATAGAGGAGGTAGGGCCTGCATTTAATTCTACATTCCCTGAACATAGGAGTAGCCAAATTAAGAATTTTTTTAGCCAATATCACAGAATTATAAGCTCCTTCTTGTTAGGAGTATTGAACAGGTGCACTACTTGGGCAGGCTGCTGGAGTACTGGGTGTATACGAAACTGTGCTATTGCAGAGCAGATTGAGAAAGCCCCAACAGTTTCTTGGGTCATTAGTAGGGTGTATGCTAATAAAATAGATGACACATTCCAAGTGGCATGAGGGTTGAGGTACTGGTAGGTGTTAGACTCATCCCAAGAGGGATACTGGTAGATATTAGGTTGTATCGGAGGGTGTGCTGCTTTTGACAGGGGGTCTTAGTATGACACCATATAGAGTTGCAGCATGAACACAGCCATCAGTGGGACAAGCACATTGGTGGAAGATGCAGGGCTGTATGGAAAGAAGTGGGAAAAAACAGACAGCTCTTTTTTCCACAAGCCTGATATGTAGGCAAACTCCTAAAAATGCACTTGTGGATGCAGAAGAGTGACTGGAATTGATCGGGTAGCTGAAAAGATTAGGGGTTAACGTCGTGGAGCCTTTAGTGGCCAGGTAGAATAACGTGCAAGTGTGTGTGTGGGGGGGGAGCAGCCAGTAAAGCCAGCAATATTAAGCACAGTGAAACAAACTCAGGAAGCAAGTGAGATTCAGGGCAGCTCAGAGTGCAGGGAGAGGATTTGTGCTCTGTAAATTAAAAAGGTGCCAGATGTGGAAAAAATCTTCATGCTGGAATCTGTACTTTCAGGGCTTCAGGGACAGGCAGCTGGGCAGGTAGGTGGCAGGCACTGGAAGCCGCCAGACATGACTTGGAGCCTGGCAGGGGGCTGGAAACGAGTCCTGTGCACAGATCCAAACTTTATCACCTTCCACAGGGACAAGATGATGCTCGGAACCAATAGAAAGCTTCTTCCTAAAGTGGTCTCTTTCAACTGAACCAGTCCATTACACTGCCAGTCTTTACAGACAAGTCAAGTTCAGGTGAGCAAAAATTGCACACCTTGGACGTAAAAAGGACACTTGGCCATTACCTGAACAGAATTAACTCATTGCCTCCACAGGAGCTCTCTGAAGTTGCACCACTTGTTTCCTGTATACTGTTAACAGCGAATCCTGGACCTTTTTAAGCAAAATCAAGCTATAGTCATCATACCACAAACAAATCCCAACAGCTCAAGAACCGTAAGTGCTAGACATAAAGTATGAGTGGCAAAGTTATTCAGCACAAAATTACCTTTCAAGTGGTGGTATGCAACTATGTAATTTCGTTTTTTTCTCTATGCTGGTTGAAACAGCAAAAAAAAAAAAAAGTTTTTCCCACTAAAATAGGCAACATAAGCCATACACACCATACCATAAACAAATGCGAATAACTCCTAAAGTATACATACACAAAATATCAGTGGCAAAGTTGTTCAGCACTAAATTACCTTTCCAACGGTGCTATGCAAATACATATTATAAATTTTGATATAACAGAATATAAGTGACGTCTCCAGACGTTGCAAGGGCACACAGGAAGTCAGTAGTTGACTTCTGTAGGCATCCTCAGGACACACCAGTGTATTTTACCGACGACTACGGGCGTCTGCTAGGAGACAATGAGTTAAGGTCCATAGACCGGAGCATACCCAGCTGTTCCTCACCTAGGGTGAGGCAGGTAGGGGTAGGCCAGCTTCAAAGAGAACTACTGCATGCTGGATAGTGACCTCCATACACGTCTGTTACAATAAGGTTGGAAAAACCTCCTGTGGGCCTCAGAGCACACTACTAGGGGCACGGCTGCATCAGTGACTGCAGCAAGGGGTATCTCCCTAATGGGTATTTGTAGAGCAGCTACCTGGAAGCCTGTTCATACATTTACGAAGCATTATAGCCTGGACCGTCAGTCCGGGAGCGATACCAGGTTTGGGACAGCAGTCCTGCAGAATCAATTTCCTAAATAGGTTCTGTACCCGGCTTCCAAAAAGGTACTGCTTGGTAGTCTATATTATTAAGCATACTGAAGAATTCCTGGGGTTAGGAAGGGAAAAAAAAAAAAAAAAACCTACTCACCATAGTAATCTTGTTTCTTCCAAGGTATCCAATATGCTTTAAGCTCCCACCCTGCCTCCCCTTCCAGGACCAGAAAACAGTGACCCTGTTATTCTGCATCCCTACTGGTCACTCAGAGCGACTGGCATGGCCAATTGTTGTGTTACTTCATTAATAAAGTTTGTATATGGGGTGGGGAGGGAGGGGAATTGGGTGTTTATAGTTCGTAGGTATATGGAAGGGAGGCAATGCTGGGCAGTTTATGGTCCATGTTGGCATTACTTGTTATTGTCCATGTTGTTTGGGTCCATTTCACGCAAGTTAAATAATCATCAATGGTGGTGTGTGAGCAGAGGATGGAAGAACAGGGATGTTGGGAGCCGGTGTGGTTACAGAGACAGAACACTCATTTCCAAAGACGACAGACGATATTAAGGTGGTCTGCTGGAATGTCAGGATTTTCTAACCCAATAAAACATACCTGCCTGCTGACTGCCTTGCGGCACCAGCAAACACAGGTCACGCTACTCCAGGAGACAACGCTTACGGTTCAGGAACATCAGACGTTGGTTCGAGGATGGGTGGGGGCATGCTATGTGGCATCATACTCCTCTCATACAAGGAGTGTAGCTATTCTGATTAATAAACACCCCCAGTTTCAAGCTCAGCAGATGGTGGAGAATCCCAAGGAATGAAGATATATTTTCATGGAAGGGGAAATACAGGGGGAGAGAGTAACATTCGTTAGTATATATGCTCCAGCAGTGTGGGATCCAGTATTCTATCCATCTAGTTTTAGATATCATTAGGGAACAGTTTTCAGGGCTGGTGTTAGGAGAGGATCTTTATGCCATTATGGAGCCAAGTTTATACTATTCAGAGGGACGAGGCATGGGGGCAAGGGTCCATGAAGCAATGGCAGCTGGGAATGAACAATCTAGAATTAATAGATAGCTGGAGAGCAGCTAATCCAACAGGGGAGGAGTTTACGTTTTACTCGAACCCCATAAGACGTGGTCGCGCATTGATATATTTTCTGAGGGATTGGTATAGCACGATTTCGGTGCAACACAGCACTCAATAATTATGCAAAAAAATTAAGCACAAGAGACAAAAAACATTCAGAAAGAAAACTAAGTTTTAAAAACAGACCAACATTTCCACCATTTGGCACAGTCCCATTACCTGGCAGTTCATGTTGTCTTCTGCTTCAATGAGCTTTCCTCTGTAAACTTCCCCTGTATTGGTCTCACACGTGACAACGTGGCCCTCAGCCTCATGGAGAACTTTTATTGGCACACCGATAGACATGTTTACAGTTAATCTTAACCCTGAAACAGAAACAAGAGATGTCAAGACCAAAGACTGTACTGGACAGAGAAATCAGACCTGTGAAGCACTTAAAGAGCTATTGAAGCCTCAAAGAAAGCTTTAAAAAAATAAATAAATAATTGTGGCCGGCCGGGTGGCACTGAGGGTTGAGCGCTTACCTGGTACACACTGGTGACCCAGGTTCAGGAACAACTGGTCATCAGTGTGCCAGCACGGGGAGAGAAGAGAATAGGTCAGCAGATCGAGCCAACCAACGGCATCTCTTCTCTCCTGGGAGTGGGGGGGGAGAAGGGTTGTTGTCCCCCGTAGTTCCGCCGCTGGGTGGAGGTCTGGTGACAGTGTAGGTGAAATGGAAAGGAAGTCTCAGAGATGTGAGCATGCCTCCACACGTGCAAATTTACGCAGAGATGGGGATGGGCAAAAAACGGGGTACAAAAAAGCAATAAAATACTAAAAAAAGGTACAATTCTGCTTGCATTCTATATATATATATATATATATATATATATATATATATATATATATATATAATATATATATATAATATATATATATATATATTATATATATATATATAATATATATTATATATATATATATATATATATATATATATATATATATATATATATATATATATAATATATATATATATATCTATATATATATATATCTATGTAATATCTATATATCTATATATCTAATCTATATCTATATCTATATCTATATATTTATTTTACATATTTCTCCTCCCTGCCATTACTGAGGAAATTTGCATGAATACATGATCATTAGCCCTTAAGAGTTTCTAACTACATCTTATTCCCTACTTCATGACATAATCCTTTGCTGTGACACCACAATCTGTTGTCATGGGAGTAACTGATGTCACAAGCAGTGCATTATGACCTCAGGTAAGGAAAAAGCAACAGGAATAGAACTCTTCAGGAGCAAAGATCCTGTTTTCATGCAGATGATCTCAGTAATAAATAATGGGGAGGAGCAAGGCTCCAGATAAGACTGTTTGGGACAAGTACTGTACTCCTCATTTTGAAAGTAGGGCGAGTAAAACCAAATTCAGATGCGTAGGAATGTCTGGATGGAGTGGAGATTTATTTATGTATTTATTTATTAGAACATCAGTTTAACAACCTTTGAGCAAGAGGCTCATTTACAAAGGTACCTCGTCACAGTGAGGACAAAACAGTACAAGAAACAAACATCAAGGCAGACAAAAAAAAAAAAATCAGTACATTTAGGAATCAGCCAAAAATACAGGCATATGCCAAACACAGTATACAACAGGCTTACAAGTACGCATTACAGAGCAGACAATATACAGTAGTTACATGGAGATTGATTCAGTGGGCAGAATAAAGGTAAGGCTGGGTGGAAGACATGGGAAGATAGTAGCAAGTAAAGGCAGAGCTGGACAGAAGGTCAGAGAGCGGCTCAGTGAGCTTTGTCTGGAAGGATAGGAGGAGGCTTAGAGGCAGGTACAGCTGCATGTTGAGAGCAGGTGATTTCTAAGACTAGTTTTAAAATAAGATAACGAGGCGGCATCAGTGACTCCGGCAGGGAGGGCGTTATACCAACAGGGAGCTGGGAGTACATTTTTAAAAACCTTTTTGATGCCAACAGTGCTCCAGACAATGTTGGCAGGCAGGAGTAATTTACTCACCAGTTTTAACATTCAAAATTGGAATGCATATGAGTGCTGGAAATCCGTTTTTAAAAAGCAAGCTCCTTTTGAATCCCCAGTTATGTTACAAAGCACTATTGTATGGAGCGTGGAGCATTTGCTAATGTTGGTGAGTAGTGGTACTCGTTAAACATTTTTGAATAGTATTTCCTAAAATGAGGTGAGTAAAATAAATCGGTACTCCCCTTATCTGGAGCCCTGGACAGGAGGAATACAAACTAATGTGAAATACAAGCTTGACTGTCTAAATATGTTTGGTTAAAGTTCTCCTGAAGGCGTCAGCTGCTAGCTTATGGGTACAAGTTTACCACAAGACATATCCAGAGAGTAGCCCTTCAGTGTTGTAATCTACGGAAGTAGCAATGGATGTTACAGCTAAAGTTCTGACCTATACTTTTTTTTCCCCCCCTTTTCTTGTTTTGACTGCCCTGATCTCCAAGGGTTACATCATATTCTAGGTAAGATCAGACAGAGTTTGTGGGGGTGTTGGCCCTTTCTACCATCAAGTTCTAGGTTTCAGTGGGCAGAGAGCAGTATCTGCTTCATGCCTGCTCATTAAAAAAAATATATATCGTACGTTATCTTGAACAATGGCTGTTCAAAAGATTATAAAATGGGCCAGCCCAGCGGTTACCTTCATGGCGCCAGCGACAGTTCAGGAGGATCGAGCAGCCAGAAGCTATCTCTCCTCGGGTGGGTCTGGTCCCACTGCGATACCACCACCTGGGTGACCACGGTGGAGGTGCAGCAAGGGCCACATGGCAGGGAGGGAGGACGCCTGCCGGAGTCGGAGCATTAGCACGCAGTGACGTGTGTCGCTCCTAGGCTCTCCTTGCGTGCAGACATCCTATGGGGATGGGTGAAAAAGGAAAATACCCCGATCCCAGGGCCCCTGCCGGCACGGGATCCCAGACTAAATCAGACACTCGGGGCGGTGGAAAGGGGGGCCCCTGCCTGGGGGTCAAACCAAGGCAGCGTGGGGAGGATGACTGCACCCGATGCAGTCAGATAAGCAGGGACGCACAAGGCCGTTGACTCCTGAAGGCAAGGAAGTACCGGGGTGAGAAGGGAGGGCGTAAAAAAAAAAATATAAAGATTATAAAATGGGTAAGAAATGCTGTACTGTGATTGACACAATCCAGTTACATGACCATGTGAGTACTACAGCACAACAGAACAGGTCAGAAATGCTTTACCTCTAAACAAGGAATCACACAGTGTGATTAAACTAATGCAGTCAGCCTTCAGTGTTGTACTGCCACGGAGATCGAAGAAAAAAGTTACTGTAATTCTATTTCTTCTAAGGGGTCCTTTAGCATCAGTAACAATAGCAGTAAGCTGACCAGGTTGAACTGCCTCAGAGGTGGAGCCATGAATATGCATTAAAATAGATAACATGGGCACCTAGCTGTCTGTGAGGTGACCAGACACGCAGCAGGTGACCATCGATTATCTGCTATCTGCACACTGTGTGTAGTGAAGTGTCCCCAGAGACAGATCAAGCAGCACACTGAATTAGTTATTCCAGCCTGTGAATCATTCTGAAAAGGCAGCCACAGCCATTGTTTGTGCTGCCAAGCGCGTCTCCCCACTCGGTGGACCTCAAAGCTCCTAGCGACAGTGTAATATCCCCATTCTAAGCGAGATGCAGAGACCGACCAGAACATTTGCTTTTCCCGCCTGGCCAGTTGCAGGGTAGCCGACCACCAGCTCGCTGGATTTTCTTGCCCCCACGCCTTTAGCAATCCATGCAGCAACATGGAAAGAGTTGTCTGTCGTGCGGCAGTTCCCCCTCCTGTGGCATCCAGAGACCAACCAGAACGTTTGCCGCCCCACCTGGCCAGTCACTCAGTAGCAGACCAGCAGCTCGTTGGATAACCCCCCCCCCCCACCGCATGCCTGCGCCAAACCATGCTGCAACAGGGAGAGAGAGACATGGAGACAGTAAAACAGATGGCAGGACATGCAGCAGTTCCCAGAGACAGCAACCGGAAGCACCGCAGCAGCAATCGTACATTGTCCTTTGTGCACTCCGTGCGGGGGGGGGCAGCACCAGACAGCAAAACGGTGACAGATTTCCTCCCTGTCTGTAATTCTTTCGTGCATCTAAATCAGGACGTTTGTCACTGACTGGGAGATTTGAGTATCTAACAGTTGTGCACCTTAGCAAGAACAGAGTGGTGCAGTTAACAGTGCGTCTTGGTTTCCGACAGAAGTAATGACTCCCACTATGCTTCTCATGGTGGAACAAGTTCGGCATGCTGCTTGATTTCGTCCTCAGAGACCCCTTCACCAGAGTGTTCAGGCAAGAGATAAATGAATGCTGTTGTATGGCACTTGTGTTTTTAGAACTATTTCTTGTGTGGCAGGACACACAACACACTGTGGTACTGCAACCATAACTAGTGGAAGAACACAAAATAAAGTTCCCAGTTTTCATAGCTGTTCTACGAGTGTAATTTGTCCACTTGCGTCCACATATAGCCCATGTTATAAGTGCAATTACCCACGACAGGGTGTGCGGTTATTGGGGATTAATCAACATCCCGGGTGTTGTAAGGACACTGCCTGCAGCCTCATGCCTCACAACAAACCAAGGGTGTTGATTAATCCCCAATAACTGCACACCCTGTTGTGGGTTATTGCTTACATGGCCAATCAGAATCAAGCAAGAGGGTGTGCCGAGTGCAAAGAGCCCACCGGGCTTCAGAAATTTTTGAACACGAAAGGAGAATGACTAAAAGGACTGTCAACAGGCTTTAAAATCATGCACTAGCATGAACTATAAAATGACTATAACCATTAACATGCTCTAAAAACAATCCAAAAACTGAACAAACTTGGCAAAAAGATACAGAATCGGAGTCCTCTTAAAGTAGGTGCCTGGGAGGCAGGGTGGGAGGTTACTGATGCTGAAGGACCCCTTGGAAGGAAAATTTATTTATTGAAATCTTGGACGACACCTGTGAGCGGATGCTCATTGAGAGGTTCCTCGTCAGATACATTAACGCAAGACAAAGTTACAGTAATTATACATAGAGTACAAAAAATTCAACATTACATGGGTTGCAATGACACAGTTACACAAATTGTGCTATGGCACAGTACATGGTATGCCAGCGTCCTGCAGAAGAGAGGCAGAAGCAGACTGTTAGGATGACATAGGGTGGGGCAGTGGGAGCTGGGATAGGAAGGGCAGAGGGAATGAAAAGAACCAAGGGGAAGGGGGGGGGCAAGTGCTTGGACAAAGACTTAACTTGGCAGGTCAGGAGTTGGAAGTGCAGAGGCAGACTAAAGCTGTGGGTGCAGACTAGTGGGGGCACCTACAGGTATTGTCGGTGAGGTGCTGACAGAGTTTGCGCTTAAAGGAACCACGGGTTGTGGCTCCAGCTATGTCAGGTGGTAGACCATTTGTTCACAGAGGGGCCTGGTGAGCAAAGGATTGCTGCGAGTCACCTGGGCACATGGAATACTTATGTAGACAAGCTTCTCGTGTGCCTGACATGTATAGGTGGTGACAGAAGGCTCAGAACCCCTTGAGGAAGTAAGTTTAGTGAGACCTTTTTTTTGCAAGTAGACAGGTTTGATAAAGTATTCTCTCCTTCAATTAAAGCCAGCCCGATCATGCATAAAGCTCACAGGTGTGTGAGAGTTTTGGGGCATTAGTGAGCAGGCTTTGTTTAAGTCTGTTGAGAGACGGAGCACTGTGCAAGTAGCGGAGCCACAGACAGCTAGGCTATAGTCAATCAAGACGATGATGAACTGTTAATTGCCAAGTTCAGAGCTTCATAGGTCAAGCAATGTCTGTGCCTGTAGAGGATACCGATCCTGGTGTTAAAGGCTTTGGCTGCAATGTCAATGGGCTGTGTGTAAGACAGGGCAGTGTCCAGTGCTATTCCCAGGTACCTGAAATGGGGGACTAGTTCCAGGGTGTTACCATAGTCATTCTGAATTGCCAGAGGATAGCCTTTCAGCTTGTTTTGGGCTGTGGCGAAGATCATGGTCTTAAGTCTTTTTATAGTTCATGACCAGTTTTTGCTCTTTGAACCATTTTTCAGCCGCTGCGAAGCCACTCTGCGGGTTGTATTCCAGCAGTGCGGGGTCGAGGTTGCTTAGTAAATATCACCGCATCATCTGTATAGAGGAGCATGCAGCTGCTGCAAACAGCCGGGAGGTGGTTTAGGAAAACACTGAAGAGTAACAGAGCATGGATCCTTGTGGTACCCCGATCTGACCGGTCAACTTTAACAGGATGTCCCCGATCTTTACTTGCTGTGATCGCAGGCTAAGGTAGCTACAAAACCATGCTATGGCTTCTAGGGCTAGCCCTATGTCCGAGAGCTATTAAAGGAGTAGGGCATGATGGGCTGTGTCAAATGCCTTTGATAGGTCAATTACTATTGTAATTTTTTCTTCTCAACCCAGGAGTCCTTTTAGCATCAGTAACAGCAGACTACAAAGCAGCACAGTTGAGAGGCGCGTACAGAACCTACTTAGGGAAGAGGCTCTACGGGACCGCCCTGCCAAATCTGGCATCAGACCTTCACTGTAAATCCAGGCAGTAATGCTTTATGAATGTGTACAGTCTTCCAGGTAGCTGCTTTGCAGATGTCTAGCAAGGGGATGTCATTTGAAGCTGCCACAGAGGCAGCAGTGCCCCTAGTACAGTGGGCCATTTGCCAGACTTGGCATAACAGAAGTGAATACAGGAAACTATCCAGCGAGACAGTTCTCTTGGTGGCTGGTTTTCCCTTGCCACCTCACCACAAGTGAGGAAAAGCTGAGTAGAGGAGCCTCTGACCTGTTTGGTATGCTCTATGTAACAGGACTGAGCTCTCCCAACATCTAGACTGTGAAGTCTTCTTTCCCCTGGAGTGGAATTGTTAGTGACAAAGACAGGGAGAGTAATGGACTGGTTAAGGTGCAACTCAGAGACCACCTTGGAAAGGAATTTTCCATTTGTTCTGAGCTCTACTTTGTCCTTATGGAGGACCATGTAGTTAGGCTCACTGCATAGTGCTTGCAGTTCTGAAATCCTTCTTGCAGAAGTGATGGCTACTAAGAATACGGTTTTCCAAGTAACATACTTAATGTGGGCTGCAGCCATGGGCCCCAAGAGCTATAGAAAATGCCTTGCAGGCCTAGCTGAAAAGAATTTGCTACAGTGTGGGCAAGCACAGTGGAGGGGTTTAAGCATGCTTGGGGCAGGCAAAAGGGAAGCCCGAGAGGGGAGGGAGTGATGACAAGCCACTGATCACAGGATCAGTGGCCACATACAATGTATAGGGCCTATGGACAGACTGGATGGGCCTAGCGGTCCTTATCTACTGACAATTTTTATGTTCAGAAAGTTTTGAATTCTGTCCTGAGGAAGAAAGGCTTTTGCCTGTTGAGTATTCAAGTCTGCTCCTATGAAGTGTGTTTCAGATGACAGGACTTAGGGAGGAGGGCGAGGGAATCGAAAGAGAGCTGGAAGGCACGAGGGGAGGAAAGGAGTGGAAAGGGTCCCATGGGAGGAGGAGAGATCACTACGGTATACCCCAGGGAACAAGTAGACATGGACCCTATGGGAACGCCGGACGGTTAGGGCACAATACAAGCAACGGACAGAAAACACTTCACAGGGGTGGGGGCTGATCAGCGGGAGCAAAGGGGGGTAGGAGAAAGCAAGTCGGGGGCAATCACCACACTTAGTAATACGTACACCATGCTGTACCCAGAAGAGGAAGTGGAAGAGGCTAGGGAAAGGGGGGGAAGAGAGACAGGCGGACAGAGAGGGTTTGGTCAGCAAGCCGGGGGAGAGAGCAGGCAAGGTTGTGGAACAGGAGGGGGACAGGCAGGCAGCGAGCATGCGACTAGTGTCGAGGGGGGGAGAGATGGGGGCAGGGAGGTGACGAGGCCAGTGGGGGGGTAAGAACTGGGGTGGGCAGGCACTCAGGCCAGGAAAGTCAGCCAAGGAGAGGGGGTAGTAGGCTACTCAGAAAGGCCAGCATTGGGGCAAGAGAAACTGGATGGGAGGGAGAGAAAGGGAGGGTAGGGAGAAACATGTCAAGACGGTGGAGAGACAAGCCGGGGGTTAGGAGGCGGGGCAGCAGAAGAGTGTCTGGGTGGGGACCTGTGGTTTCTGGGCCCAGAAAGGGAGCCTGGGGGAGATTGGGAATCAGTGCCACCCAGGAGGTTGGGGGAAGAGAAGTAAACTGGGAGCCGCAAGCAGAAGAAAGCATGGTAGGACACGCCACTAGTGATCCCGGACTGAAGGGGGTGGAGAAGTAAGCTGGGGTCGATGAAAGAAGGAAGAGCCTGTAAAGGGATCAAAAGGGCCAGTAAGTTTGGGGGTGGGGGGTGAAGGTGATCCTGCTGGGAGACTCCATGACCAGGGGTATCCGGTGGGAAGGGAAAAAAGCAGCCCAGCCAAGGTTAAATGTATCCCAGGCCTATCCGTTCACAAGGCCAAATTCCAGCTACACTCATTAGTATTGGAATGCGCAGGATCCCCAGATGTCCTAGTAAATCTGGGCACAAATGATTTGGAGGGAAACAGCGATCTGGAAATCCAGGCGAGGTTTCGAGAACTGGCCAGGGTCTGCCACTCTATAGGAAGTTCAATCTCCTTCTCGGAAATTCTACCAGTACCTAGGGCATCCAGGGAGACCAAGCATAAACTCAGGAGGGGTGAGCCAGTGGCTCAGGGACTGATGCAGGGCAGAAGGGTATGGGCTGGTGGGGGATTGGGGAGACACATGGGAGGGCACAGGGTATATGCCAGGGACAGGATACATCTTAACCTAAAGGGGAGGGAGATCTTAAAACTAAAACTCGCTGGAGTCATAGTCGAAACGTGGGGTTTAAACTTGTAAAGGGGGAAGGGATAAGAGAAGAAATGGAATCAGGAGGGCTGCTTGAGGTTCCAGGTCTAGGGCACAAAAAGAGGGCAGGTGACTGCAATGTAAATAAAGCCAGAGCTGTGCAGGAAAGCATGAAAAGGGACTATGCAGGGCGAAGACAATTGGGTAGGGGAGGGATGGGGTGGAGGATGGTCCTGATCAATGCCAGGAGCATGGGCAACAAAATGGCAAAGCTCATGGCGATGCTGGCTGAGGGAATCAGCGGATGTGGCGACGATTACGGAAACGTGGGCCACCCAGAAGAATGATTGGGACCTAAACTTGGAGGGCTACACAATATTCAGGAGGGAGAGAAGGGGGTGTAGTGCGGATAGTCAAGAATGGCATAGTGGTGAGTGGAGGAGACTGATGGGGGAGTGGAAGCGATTTGGGTAACCCTGCAAACGAGGGGAGGCAAAAGATTGAAAATAGGGGTGGTGTACAGACCCCCCGCAATGGATGAGGCCCTGGAGGAAAAGTTAGTTGAGAACATCAAGGGGCACTGTGACCATGGAAAGGGTAGGGTGGTGGTCATGGGGGACCTAAATATGCCGGGGGCAGACTGGGACACCGACATCAGTGGTGGCTAGGGAGCAGAGACTGATGGAAGTGTTTCAGGATGCCTTCCTGGTCCAACAGGTGGGAGAACTTACTATGGAGGGGAGGCTACTGGAAGTTATCCTTGCAGACAGTGACCAGATAAGGGGTCTAGAGGTGTGTAGCCCGCTGGCAGGTGGAGACCATGCCACGGTCTGGTTTCTACTGTGTCGGGAGAGACAACTACTCAAATGCAGTAGTAGTGGACTTCAGTGGGGCAGACTTCATGGGCATGGCAGGATTCTAAGGGGGAGCTTGAACAAGACTAGGCCAGACATGGATGTTGGTAGCTTGTGGGAGACCATTAAGAAAGGGGTACAGGAGGCTACTAGCTCATGTACAAGGGCAAGAGTAAAAATGGTAGAGCCAACAAGCCATGCTGGTAGACCAGGAGGTGCAAGAGGCGGTGAGGGATAAAAGGGCTGCCTATGCATGTTTTAAGCACTCCAGGGGAACAAGGGAGAGAGAAGACTACGAGATGACAGCAAGGAGAGTCACCAGAGTGGTGAGGAAAGCCAAGGAGAGGATGGAGCAAAACCTGGCTAGGGATATCCGGAGGGGTGGAAAGGGAATTTATAGATACATAGGGGAGAAGAGAAAAGGGAGAGCACAGATCTCCAGGATTAGGACTGGGGAGGAATGGGCTCAGGGAGCAGGCAGAGGTACTAAATGAGTACTTTGCCTTGATACTTATGGAAGGAGTCAGGGGATCCATTCAGCTGGAAGGGAGGGAGGGGGAGACAGCTGAGCAGGGAGGTCAGATGGAGTTGAGAGGACCTGAAGAGGCTGAGGTACTGGGTGGGCCAGGCCTAGAAGGGGATGGGTGTTTAGTTGGGGGGTGGGGGTTGAAGGGAGAAATCAGAGGACTGGATGAGGGAGGCCCTTCGGGCGCAAAAACTGATAAGGCACCGGGACCAGATGGGCTGCATCAGAGGGTTCTGAAGGAACTGGCAGACGAACTAGCAGCTCCGCTAGCTGCACTTTTCAATGCCTCTCTGCAGACAGGACAGGTGCCTCAAGACTGAGGGTGGCTCATGTGGTGCATATCCACAAAGGGGGGTCGAGAGGGGAGATGGGAAATTACAGGCCTGTCAACCCCACGTCTGTGGTAGGAAAACTAATGGAGGACTCCATCAAGAAGAAGCTTGGGAGGCAACTGGAAAGGCTGAGGCACATGGATGACAAACGGTATGGTTTTGTCCCGGGGAGATCGTGTCAGACCAACCTCAGATTAGATTTTTACGACTGGGTGAAGGGGACCCTGGACCGACAGACCGGTGGAAGTCCTATATCTGGATTTCAGTAAGGCGTTTGACTCGCTACCCCACACTGGATTGTTGACAAAGTTGGGAAGGGGGGACAGTTGCTTAGATGGGTAGAAAACTGGCTAACGGAAAGAATTCAGAGGGTAGTGGCTGGTGTGATAGTCTCCCTCCCCAGGAAGGTCTTCAGTGGTGTTCCCCAAGGTTCAGTACTGGGGCCACTCCTATTCAACGCCTATGTCTCCGATATAGGGAGGGGGGTAGGAGTAGGATGACAAAACTGGGAGCACTGGCAGATGGGGAGGAAGCGAGAGACACAGTCCAGAGGGATCTGGATACCCTGGAGGGTTGGTCAAGAAGGTGGGGACTGAGGTTTAATCCAGTGAAGTGTAGGGTGCTGCATCTGGGGAATCAGAAAACCAGGTCATGTATACACCCCGGGAGGGGTCTCACTGCACGCCACAACAAGTGAAAGGGACCTGGGGGTGGTGGTAGACACCAAAATGAATAATACTGAAAACTGCAGCAGATCTGCAGCAAAGGCAAACAGGAATCTGGGCTGCATAGCCTGGGGAATTACGTCCAGGAGAAGGGTGTGATCCTCCCTCTGTATAATGCCTTGGTCAGGCTGCATTTTGAGTACTGAGTGCAGTTCTGGAGACCTCACCTTAGGAAGGACATAGCATTGCTGGAGGGGGTTTAGAGGAGGGCAACCAGGATGATTCGGGGCATGAGTGAAAGGACCTATGAGGAGAGGCTGGAAGTCCTTGGGCTGTACTCACTGGATGAGAGGCATGGGGGATATTATAGACGTCTTCAAATATATAAAAGGGATTAACGGGGCAGAGGCAAAGAAATGTTCAGGCTAAAGATAGGGGCACAACCAGGGGCATGAGGAAGCTGGGGGAGAGATTACAGGGAGAAAATAGAAGGCATTACTTTACCGAGGGTGGTGGGGCAATGGAATGCACTGCCAGGGAGTCTAGTGGAGGAGGGCACAGTGGAGGGCTTTAACAGGGGGTGGGACAGATGCATGGGTATACTGAAGCCGAAGATGATCTTCTCGGGGGCTGGGAGAGTGGAGGAGAGAGCGCCCAATAGGGGCTGGCTACCGAGCAGACATAAATGACCATTAGGCCTATTTTGCTGGCTTTTAGTATGTTAGAAGTTGAGGAGCCGAGAGGTTTCCAGGTAGGATTTCTTCTCGTTGATTAGAACCCCCGAGAGGATAGTGTCTTGTGCAGTTTAGAGCCTCTCTGATTTGCTGAGGGGTCTTGCCCACTATGAGCCAGTCATCCAGGTATGGCAAGACAGATGCCCTGCTTTCTCAAGTGGGCTGCCACTACAGACAGGTACTTCCTGAATACTTTGGGAGCAGAGGGGAGGCCAAAGGGCATAGCTGCAAACTGGTAATGGCCCAAATGCAGCCTGAACCTCAGAAACATTCTGTGGGACTGCCTTTTTGGCATGTGAAAATAGGCATCCTTGAGATCCAGGGAGGCTGGCCAGTCTCCGTGCTGCACGGAGTGCATTACCATTTGAAGAGTAATCATCTAGAATTTCTGTTTTGAGTATGTCACCACTCCCTGTTTTTCTTTAATGTCAGGAAGTATTTGGAGTATATACCTTTTCAATGATGTGAAAGGGGAACTCTCTCCACCACTTTAGCTGATAAGAGCCTTTTCCTCCAGCAGATATCTTTCTGTTGGGGATATGGGTTTTGACAGAGCCGGACCCCAAAGGGCAGGAAACTACTTGAACTGTAGGGGCAGACCGCCCCCCCCCCCAACCTGTCTGTGGTGATGTGGGTCCAAACTTGGGGGTAGTGGGAGAGCCAACCCGATTACAGAAGTTAGGACTTTGACTGTGTGGCAGGAGTGGTGGCAGCTCTCCATTGACCCCTCCTGCCTCTTCCCTTGAAATAACCTCTCATTTGGGAGAAATCCAAAGGTATGGTCATAGGATAGAATTTATTTAGTTTTTGTTGACCGGGAAGGAGGACCAGACAAATGTTTGCCCATTTTCAGCCTTGTCCCTGGGGAGGGGGATACAGATGGATGCCAACTGAAATTGAACCAGATTTTTAAGCTGTTGATGGCATTTTTTGGTGAATGGGGGAAATGTGGCCATAACACTGGAGAAACTCACCTATTGGGCAGTAGGGGGACTCGCTGTCAAGCAAGATGGCGGACCAGATGGTGAAGGAGCAGAAGGTTTAGCAGCAGTCTGGAGAGCCAGCCTCCGCCCCAGCTGATAACGCTAAGAAGGCTGCATTATTGGTAGAAAATGAGCTGGACATATCCACAGATATGAGAAGATGTCAGAATCCTCTAAGAAAGAAGTTGACAGAGGAAGCAGAACAACTAGACCAGAAGTTACAAGAAAAGGTGGCAGTCCTTCTAAAGCTACTAGCAGAAGAAGAGTCGCAATACCGACAGAAAAAAGCCAAACTGCACCAAGAGAGAGAGAAAGAATCACATTTATTTAAACAGCAGTTGGCTTCAGAAGACCCAAACAAACTAGGCGGTGCCCACTGCTCTTCAGAACCGATCCCTCTTATTGACACCGACAATCAGCTGTTGCCGCGTCAGCGGTCGGAGGAACAAGCGCCGCAAACAGTCGGGGAGTACATTCGAGCAGCCTTTGGATTACACAATGTACCAAGCACTGGAGACTGGTCGCCAGACCGTGCATTGCGAGAGGCTGACTGGACACACCAATTCCGGGAACTAGATTCCAGATCCACAGTGGTAGTCTTCACAGTCCGTGGTTTCGGGGTAAGTGGTCCTGATAAGACATCCCAACAGCAGCAGGTAAGCCCTTCCTCTCCTACTACAAACAGGCAGTTGATGTTGATGGATACGTCCAATACTACTAGCGAGACACATACTATAACTGTACATGAGCAGTCCGAGCTACTTCAGGACAGGTCTTTGGAGGCCCAGGCTAACGGGTTAAATAAGCCAGAAACTGCCTCTACAAGGCCTGCAGTACGCACAAAATTTTCAGAGCTCTTTAATAGATCTGAGCTAGCCCAAGAAGGAATGCAGTCTGCCTAAGCTATAAAGACGGACTAGATTGTATCCCTGACAGCACTTATGTGGGCAAAAGGCTGATAAAGGACACTTTAGGCTCCTCACCAGCCGATATGTTTTGCTTTTATACACATTTCAGGCGAGGATAATTATGAGAGTTTCAGGAGGACTCCACAGCGAGTGTTTTTGGTGGAAATACAACAAAGTAAAATTCTCTCCGCTGTGGGCTCCATTCCTGGCTAGCCCACTCACTAAACCTCTGACAAAAGTTGTCACGATAATGTTTAGAGATAAAGATGTTCACATACAACACTGGCTGACCCCAAAATGTGAAGTTTCAAGTGCCTCAGAAGCTATTTTATACTCTGAATGTTTCTGGGAAGGAGGATAGAAATTTAAAGTTAAGCTGCTTAGCACTCCTGAAGGCCCAGTCCATCTGCCCAATAGTTTTTTTCCCCCCTCAGCAAAGACGGAGGCATTTGCTTTTATCCAGGCCAGCCCAGAGCATGTTATAAATGCAGATCTCCGACCCATTTATCAAACGTCTGCAACCAGCCAAAATGCGACATCTGCGGGAAATTTGGCCATACAAGTCATCACTGTACAAATAAACCAAAATGCAACCTCTGTGAGGAAACATCCCACATTTTGAAAAATTGGCCCATGGCAGCTGACAAAGTAGATAAGACTAATTAGGATGTGTTGATTATGAAAGCCCAACGTCATGCTACTAGTACATCAGCAGAGCTAACAGACTCTGGAATGTGTAACCATGGACACTCGGCTGAACTCCACTAAACCCCACCCCCCACAAGTATTTCCTCAAACACAACCGTAAAAACTAACAATACAGAAGCTTCTGCAGCACTCAGTTACGGAGGATGTACAACCAGGCCCTCAGGCACACCCACCAAAATCAGTGGACCACTATCCCACCTGAGCGCTCCTCCAGATTACAATCTACAAAAGTGAAAAAGATACTGCCCACCCTACTGGTGTTACCTCACAAAAAAAAAAAAAAAAAAAAAAAAAATGGTAACCCTTAGTTGGGAGCACCCCCCCCCCGGGGAGAAGCACCCATGAGCACGCAGATATGTACCCAGAGCGTGGCGGGGAAGGGAGGCTCAGACAGACACTGGGGCTTCATGGTGACGAGGACCAGCGGCCATCATCTGGTTGACCGGGGGTTCCATTTTCTGGCCTCCCCACTCCCCTCAATGGGCTGGTCACAATGGCAACCTAAGGTAGGGACGTTCAGTGGCATGTTGAGGCATCACGCCATCTAAACGCCACCCAAAGGCATGCCCCCGGGAAGCGTCCATACTCCCTCCTTGCCAGTCTCCGCTCCTGACACCCGGGCTCAAGGCACAAACCCGAGTCGTTAGCATGCCAAGCAAACACCTTCGCTCAGCACCATGGAGCCGGCCCTTCAATTTTATTAAGAAAACAAGCAATGAAGAATTTTAGAGAGGGTAAGCAAACAAAAAATGTGGGGTTTCAAACTAGAAATACGATGCAGAAAGGGTTGTGTACCTTTAAAAGGGACACTCCTGGCTCCCAATGCATGCACAAGTACGTCATTTCTGGGCAAATTTAGATAACAGTACACACTGAAAGGATCCTAGCTCCTGAATGGGGGAAAATCCTGCAGGTGTAAACAGAGCAGTCAGACGTGTTAAAAACGGACTTTGAAAACTAAAGCCATGACTCTGCTGCTGATGTGGATGCCTGGAGTCACGATAGAACAGTATAAAGGCTACAAGGCACTATAACAAGGGACATCTTAGAAACAAAGAGCCAACAGTGTCCCTTAAAGTTTTTTTTTTTGGTAAGGGAATTCAAACACTGTTCATTTTATAATGTACAACTACAAAAAAAAAAAAAAAAAAAAAAAAACCTGTCATTTCTGTTTTACAGGGAGTGAGGAAGTCTGTTGAAAGCCCTGCTGGGGCCTAGAGCACATTATCTGTTTTGATGCCAGGACAGTCATGTTGGATTTCGACAGGGTTTAAAGCATACTGATACCAGTCGGCAACAGGTAGAGGGTAACTTTCCAGCACTATTGTGCTGGGATATCTACAAAGTTTGAGCACCTACTACCAATTATGTTCCGAAAGGTTGCACCAGGTGTGCACAAGCCGCACACACGTGAGACCTATACACTTGGACCAAGCGGCTAAGCCTTCAGGGGAGAATTGAGTACCAGGGTCTACCTCTTTTTTTGGGGGGTGAGGGGAGAAGAGAGATCCTTGATCTAACACCGCCAACCATTCAAAACCTCCTCAAACCCACAACCAACTCACACCAGACAAGAAGTAAATCAAGAAATGTCCTACCCATCTCCTTTTGACACACTGCCCTAGCACAGTGGTCCTTTGCCTACAGGACACCCCAATGGCTTAATGAACATCCTACTGGCATTAACATTTTATTTTATTTATTTAGTTTTTGTTAACCGGTTAAGTGCACTAGCCAGCAGGTGACTTTTCAGGCACGACCCGGGAGAGTACAAGACAATACATACTGAGAGTGTTTAACATATACAGTACAATTAGTGTGGCAGTACAATGTATAGACAGAGGAGCCAAAGCTATGAGGCCAAGGCCCTGTCTACACCATGCCTCTAACGTTAGAGGGCTCAAACCGTTACCACAACGGTTTGCATTTACATCTGTAACGTTACAGAAGGCGTTTTCGTAACCATTGTTGAAACCACTTATGAGGTGGTTTGAACAACGATTCAGACGGTCAATAACCTATAACGTTACCACGCCATAGTGTGGACGCGGTGCGCAGAAGCTCCAGTATTCCCCCAGTGCAGCACGAACTGCATTGTGGGATAGGGTGCAGCTGTAACGTTACAGGGCACCCACAAATGTGGACGGACTAACGGTTCCAAACCGTTAGAGACTATTTGCCGGCAGTGTGGACACACTAACGGTTCCGGTCTGTAACGGTTTGGAACTGTTACAGACTAAGTGGTGTAGTGTGGACAGGGCCTAAGATAACAGTGAGGACACTAGTCTAAGTAAAACGAATACAACATTGTTCTGTATAGAATATATCAGGCAGAGCGGGTACTGGTACAAAGACAGTTATTTGTAGTTCCCCAGGCAGACATACTGCAAACAAGCGGGAGAGGGAGGATAGAAGGAGTGGAGGGGCGGTCTGATGTTACGATGAGCATGTAAGGACCTCACCGTGATTACAGCTTTAGCGGCTCAGGGTACTAACAAGCGGCTGGGCTCATGGTTCTGCTTCCTGGGCGCGATCACGGCAGGCGGCCCCTGACAGCAGACTTCCCGGAGGGAGTAAGGCGAAGTCCAACGCTGTTAGTCGTTTGGGCAATCAATTCAAATGCGGGTCCCTAGGCTACGGTTGTACCCCGGCAGCACTGAGGAAAAGGAGGAGTGAATCCTAAGCCCAAAAATGGGTTTAGGGGGACTTTACGGCGACTACGGCTTTGACGGCACAGGGTACCCGGTTCTGTTTATGGGCGTGTTCACGGCTGGCGACCCCTGCAGTCAGGACGCAAAGGAGAGGCAACTCTGGCGACTACTTGGTAAGCGGTGCTAGAGGCAGGCCCCTGAGACTATCTAGGTGGGTCCCGTCGGTGCTGGGTGCCGGGAGGAGCGCTCTATGTTCTGACAGGGCTTTGAGGGATTTTCGGCAAATTTACGGCATTAGCGGCTGAAAGTAGCGACAAGCAGCCGGGCTCATGGTTCTGTTGCCGGGCATGAGTGCAGTCCCAGTCCATGGGTATCCCAGGGGGAGTATACGCGAGGGGGGCAGGAGGAGAGGCGAAGCCCCTGGTTGTACCAATACTCAGCTATCATATCTGACTGGCTGTGAAAAACAGTGAGGGCATATTCAAGTTAAGACAACAGTGGGTAGAGAAAAAAAACAGCATAGTTCAGTCAGTAGGCAGCATATAGAATAGCATTTACAGATAACAGTGAGGGCTTATTCTGCATAAGACGGTACTGGACAGATCATTAGTACGGCTTTGTATAGTACAGTATGTAACAAACCAAGCAGTTATAGTTAGAGGAAAACAGGGTAAATTCAAGATCAACAGGTAGATAAGGTGTACAAACAGGCAGGGGAGAGAAGGCAAAAGGAAAGTGGGTGAGCAAGAGGGAAGGGGGGGACAGCCGAAAAGGTAGGGAATGGGTAGATCGTAACATGCCAAAGCTCATAACCCTTTAGAAAGCACGCGCCAGCCAGCCCGTGGCACTGAGGGTTCAGGTAATGGGCGTACACACCGGCCCATGCGTCGCAACCAGTGTTTGGGAATGAGCAATAGGGCGTCAGGGGAGGGGCCAGGACTTGGATTGAGCGGCCGGAAGGCAGCTCTCATCTCCGACCAAGTCATGCCCGCAACAAGGCTGCCCACTGGTGGAGACCTAAGACAGTGCAGACAGGAGCTGCTAGCATAGGAAGAGTGCTGCGGATCGCTGCGTGCGCATGCCTCGATATGCGCACGACCAATCATGCCAAGGGGAGGGGCAGAAAAGTGAAAATAGAGCTGGCAGGCTCCATAATGCCCCCACCGAGTCTGGATGTTGGTCTCCAGGGGAAGGAAGTGGACGCCCTTTGCCTTGTCACAAGGGGGGCAACCCATGGGGCATTGCTGGGACAGTCGGGGACTGGGAGAGAGACCCTTCTGCCAGCTCCATGGGAAGCATAACAATTGTAGAGAGGAAAAAAAAAAAAAAATACAAAGAAGGAACTCTGCTAACAACTGACTGCTCTGGGTACTTGTGACTGCATGTCCTAATCCCATTTACCTCCTTTTCCATCCCACCTACCTCTAGCTCACTTGATTATCCCTCTCCTCTTTCTCCCCCACTCTCCACGCTCACCCCCACTCTCTCCAACACACAAATCCTACTTTCTCCATTTCCTCACCCCTCCCATTACTATCCCCCATCCCGATTCTGCCACGGTGCCACCCACCCATTTCCCTACCTCCCTATCACCCTCCTTTCTCCCCCTCAGTCACATGACTGAGACAACTTCTGTCTGCCATCTATTCCTCTCCCCTTCTCATGTCCTGGGTCTCAGCACTGCATGAATTATCCTCGGTGCAACAGAATTTATTGCTGTACATTCTCATGTATATACTTTGATTTATTCTATGAGATTTTACTTACTGTATTTTACCAAAAACTGTTCAAAGAATGGTACACAACAAGTGATGTGGACCCTTTGTAAATGAGCTCCTAGCTCAAAAGTGTTACTCCAAGGAGACAGATAGATAAATCTCTTGTATCCATTTCATAATTTCACCTAGTAGCAGAGATTATCCCAGAGGCTCAGAGTGCTGCATATAATAAATATAACAGAAATAGAACTTAAAAAAACACACAATTCTCTTAGTGCAGCAAGTCTGCACGTGCACTGGGGGTACTGTTTGGAACCCCAGAACAGCCAGAATGCACACAACTTGTGCACGAGTTCCTGCATTCGAAATGTGCAGATTCTACAATTTTTGTGGAAGTTTATAGCATTTCTGCCTTCTGGGAGTCTGGAAATTACACAGTCCCCCAGGTATGCGGGCTGTGTAAGTGAAAATATAAAACGGAAGTTATCAGTTAAAGCTCTTGTCAGCGGTCGTCACTACCGCTCATTACACTGGCGACCCAGGTTCAGGAACGAGAGTAGTGTCATCGGGAGCAAGCCGGCGGTGCTCGAGCACCCCAGAGGACACCGTCCTCACTGCAGCGCTCACACCTGTGTGAACACAGGTGGCAGTGCAGTGGAGGGCACCATGGGGAGGGATGGACACAGGACAGAGGTCCAGCGTGGCAGCACACTTGTCATGCACATACACCTAGAACCTCCCTAGCGCACCTATGTCAGAGGACTGGGAGAAATGAGGAAAATGTTCCCACTGCTCAAAGGACATTAGACCCGGTGACCATAATAGTACTGGTCCTGGACCCTACAGCTGGCCACCTGACAAGAATGACAAAAAAAAATCGAAGGATACATCCCCTCTACCCCGCCCAAGGGACAACCGAGGCAGCAGGGAGGTAGGCAGCTGATGGAGGGAAGGGTCAGGGGAGCCAGGCATCTAAGGATTCCAGATGGAGTTTGAGCAGTGGAGTGCAAGGGGGAAGGGAGGACATAAACACACACACACGACTTGCTAACAAAAGCCCACTAAAACCAGTTGGGGGGACACTATGAAGAGAGGCCCAAGTCATTCTTACTCGGATGCCACAAAGCATCCGAATTTGTGAAGAGGCGCCACACTGGAGAGTGGAGGGGAATCACTCTGCCTGTCCATGGAACCAAATACAACGGTCCCGGCAAACTTGAGCGACCCAATGTCCATGGCGACCTCACATGAGGAGATTTCTATTGAGAACTGAAGGCTGCATATCTCCACAGGAACTGTGACCCCCACCACCGGACCACGTTACTCTCCCGCTTACTTTGCTCGGCCTAAAAGGCGGGAATACAGCGTCACGAAAGCAGCGAACGATAAACCTAGAGACGAAAGGGGTCCTTTCTACAGACGGTTCCTTGTCTCCATCCGTTGGGCCCAGCTACACCGTGCGGGAGGAGGGCGGTCAGCCCGAGAGATTACTCACCTCACACAACCCCTGGGATCAGAGCTGAGCGACTCACGACGAGCTGCGCGTCTCGGAGGGGATTCAAAAAAATTCTGCCGACCTTTCCTTCTTCACGGAGAAAGGATACAACAGCGTGTCTCACTCCCTCACAACGCTCAAGTGCGGTTCTCCGATTCCCACAATGCAAGAGGAAACCGGAAGTGATCCAGGAATGACCCCTGAACACAGCACTCGGAAGAAAGACTAGAACGGTAACGCCCCCTTCGGAGGCACGTGAAGCGCGCCGCCATCTTTTGGGTGGCAAAAAGGGCGGCCTCAGGGTGTTGCACGCGGCTTTTCACAGCTATGCTTGTTAGCTGTCTTGCGTTAAAGGAACCGCATTCAGCCCATATTTCTGCTCTCCTGGCCCCAATATACATAATAAAATAGATTATTTATTATAGGGGCGCAATAGTGCCCCCTATAGTTAGGGTTAAGTAGCCTGTTCAATGTTAAACCCCAAACTTTGCACATTAATATCTTTGGCTTCTTGACGAAATAAGCTGAAATTTTCATGTGTTGTTTAGGAGACAAGGGCCCAGATATTCAAACTGCCCATTTTGTGGTGCAAGCCCCTGCGCTGCTCAAAATAGTTGCACAGGGGTGTGGCCAGGGCGATATTCAACGGAGCTGCGCTATGGCGCAACTTCTTTGAATATCACCCCCTGGCCACACCCACTGTGCATGACGCAGTGGAACTGCGCCAGCACAAGTGGTCAGAGTGGAGCATTGAGATGCGGTGGCGCAAGTTCCATTGCGTCATGCACAGCACCTGCGATATTCAAAGGGGCGACATGCAAATGGGGCCATAATATATGCAAGGCGCACGGGGGCCATTTGCATCTGATTATGGCCCCATTAGCATGCAGGTGCGCCGATCCCCGATGACTTGTGCCTGGTGCCCTGCCAGGCAGCAGCCGTCAGGGACCGACGCCCCCTGCAGCCCGATTGCGGGCAGAACAGTAGTCTTCCCACCCCCCAGCAGCTCAATCGTGGGCATAACGTTATATTTCACCCCATTAGCCGATCGCGGACATAACAAATGGCCCCAGTAGCCAATCGTGGTCATAATATTTATCTTCCCCCACCCCGAATAGCCGATTGCGGGCATAATGTTAACTTCCCCCACCCCGAATAGCCCGATCGCGAGCATAATAATACGCTCCCCAGCAGCCCGATCCGGGCATAGTATTAACTTCCCCCACCCCCGAATAGCCCGATCGTGGGCATAATGTTAAGCTTCCCCAGCAGCCTGATGGCGGGCATAATTTTAATCCCTCCCCAGCAGCCCGATCGCGGGCGGCATCCTCACCCATGTCCAAATCCTGGTGATCTGGTGGCCCCCCACCCCTCCACCCGCAGGCCCCACCACCTCGCTCCCCCGTCAGCCAGCGGGCGGCACCCCACCGCCTGCCGTCTGACAGCTCGGTAGGGCTGCCGCCCATTGGTTCAGAGCATGAGCCAATAGGCGTGCAGCCCATACCGCTAAGTCAGTCCAGATATGTGAATGAGCGCCCGCCCGGCTGGTGGGGTGGTGGAGTCCATGGGCAGGAGGGTGGGGGCCACACCTGGGATCTCAGGTCTGGATGTGGGGGTGGTGCCCTGGCTGAGCTGGAGGCTGCTGTGTGCCAGCGATCAGCCGAGAGTGAAAACAACATACCCGTGTCGACTGCGCGGGCTGTGCCAGCGATCGGCTGACAAGGGGGGAAGGTTAACATTATGCCATGATCGGGCTGCTGGTGAGAACGCGCATTACTCTTGTGATAAAGGCTTGCACAGAGAGACCGACATGCCCGCAATCAGAGCTGCCTGGGGAGAATACCAGGTATGCCAGCGATTGGGCTACTGAGAGACACTTAGAAGCCCCGACGGGCATGGAGGCACCGCCAGTGCTAGCGGGAACAAGTGGAGGCCACCCACAGGTGGCAGTTGCTGTGTTAGCCTCAATGCGGCAGCTCACCTGTGGGTGGCCCTCGACATGTTCCTTTTTTCGGTAACATTGTGCAGGCGCGGGTAGGGGATTCGCCTGCATAACTCTGCAGCCAGGGCTGAATATTGGGCTGTGCGGTTTATGCATGACCGCCCCCCTGTGCCTGCACACATACTGATGCGCCCGGCGCGCCGGGTTCAATACTGAGCACACTTCCACTCTAATATCACACGGGCGCATCAGTGGGTTGTGCATGGCGCTGCTGTTGCGCCATGCGCAACCCTTTTGAATAGCTGGGCCAAGGTCTTGATCTGTGGAAATTTTTGTGATGACAGCTTGTGCGCTTTTTGAGATCCGAATGTGTCATTGTTTATAAATGTATAACTTTTTTCTTGTACTTTTTTTTTAACTCTTTTTCTCACCTGCTACCTTGGAACTCTCTCTAGCATCTCTCACTGGCCACCATCATACTACCGCTCACCTGAAGCTCTCCTCCCCACTAGGATATCGGGGACAGACACTCCCCCATCTACCTGATCCGTCAACCAGGCCCACAGTCGCCAGACCAAGGAAGGACAGGGGGATCAGGAAAGCCAGTGGGTTGAGCCCAGCATTGGGCGTGTGGCAGTGGAGCATGGGAGAGCGACGTCACCTATCTAGGAATGAGGGGTATTTCTGCGTTTCTTCCCCTGGAGCGCAGACGTGCAATGGCGTCTGCACACTGGACATGCTGACGCCTGCCGATGCTCCAACCCCTACTTTTCAACACCGTGAGCTGCAGTGCTCCCCGATCTCCACCAGGGGTCACTGGTGCGTGGTGCAAGCCCTCTACTCTCCCCGGGAGAAGACAGCAGTCCTCTGGATGCTCGATCCTCTCCCACCCCAACCGACCCCAGCGACCAGGTCCATTCCGAACCCAGGTCGCCAGCATGGTGCGAGGTGTGGCATCTAGCGCCTCAACCCACAGCGCCACTGGGCCGGCCTGATTTTTTTCTTATACTTAACATGGGGTTTTTTTTTGCTGTTCCCTGCAGCCTACATGGGATGGAATTTTTATCCCAAAATTGTAAGAGACGTGTGTCATGTCCTAAGATAGTGCCTTTGACAGGTCTGGTGAAAAAAAATATTAAATATAAAAGTATTGAAGGGTTCCAGAGTTATAAGGCTTTACATTTTAGTGTTTTCTGACCTGCGCCTGTGCAATAGGGTTTTTGAGATAATGTTCTGCGATGAAAGTAAAAATTTGATGCCACAAATGCACGTTTTTGATTTTGCGCCACTTGCTTGGCAAGACACCAAACATTTTTTGTGCCGTGCCAGCCGTCATGTTGTTGATTTTTTCCATGAACTAATGAACTTGGAAGATACATAAAAATGCTGGGATTTAAAAAAACAAACATCAGGACCCATTTAGCTAGATTCTTGGGGCAGGATTCACAAAAGGGATGCATCCAGCGCATCCAAGATGCGCCGGGGCATCCCCAAAATGCGCCCAAGGGTGATTCAGGCAGGAGGATGATGCGCTGGCGCAACACCGATGCGCTACGCAACCCCGATGTGCCGCAAACCACCTGTAATTATATGCAGCGCATCCGTAGGGGCTGTGGGGGGGTGTGTGCCCATGCATACTGGGCGCAGCCCCATTCACAGCCCATATCTGTGGTGCAAGTCCAGGGTTGTGCCACAGAAAGATAAGTCTTGGAAAATTGGCCTAAGTTGGGGGCCACCTACAGGCTGGCCGCCACACTGTGAGCAGCAGCACGGGCGCCCGACCACCCTGGCAGTCCAGTGAGCCCCCCCCAAGCCCCATGCCCACACTGCTGCTCCTGGCGGCGGTATACATCATGCCCCAATCTCCCGTATGGAGCCACTCCGGCAGCAGTTGTAGAGGTGATGACCCCCAATCCCGTACATAGCCACTCCGGTGGCAGTAGTAGAAGGTGATGACCCCCAATCTCCCATACATAGCCACTCACAGCAGCGGTAGTAGCTGCGATGACCCCGAGTGCCCGTCGATGCAGTCACGGCAGCACTGGACTGCAGGCTGACCCCTACCCCATGCCCCTGGTACAGTGGCCTCCGGCGGCAGGCGGTGCGAGTCAGCCCCCATGTACACCCAACCCACCCCTCTCCCCAGCAAGGATCCGCCCGTTGGCGCGGCCAACCTACCGCATACGCGCCACGGCTGCCTGAGCTGTCTGTGAATGACAGCTGTCGCACAGCCTGAAGCACTGCAGGCTGTGCAGCCTTTCAGTGCAGACAGCTCAGTCGGCAGGCGGCCATGGTGGTATGCGGGTGGGCTGAGCTGCCCACCGACAGCGGGTCCTTGCTGGGGTGGGGAGAGGGGGTGGGTGGGTGTACATGGGGGCTGGCTGCACATCTGCCGCATGAGATCGGCCTGCAGTCCAGCGCCCGCCCGGCAATGCATCGTCTGAGTGCTTGGGGGGCATCAGCTATTGCCACCGCCGTGAGCAGCTATGTACAGGAGATTAGGTCATCACCTCTACTACTGCCGCCCGGAGGCGGCTATGTACCAGGGGATTGAGGAGTCCTACCTCTACTACTGCCGCTGTGGTGGCTTTGTAAGGGGTGGGGGCCATCACCACTACTACTGCCGCGGCGGGGCGGCTTTGTATGGGAGAGTGGGGGGCCATCACCACTACTACTGCTGCGGGGCGGCTTTGTAGGGGAGTGGGGGCCATCACCACTACTACTGCCGCGGGGAGCGGCTTTGTATGGGCACCGGGGGGGGTGAACGATGCTGCTACTGCCGCAGTGAGCGGTGCTCTATGGGGGCCCGGGGTGGGGGGTTCCTTCCCATACAACGCCGCCTGGTGCGGCATGGCTTGAGCTGGGGTCGGGTGGGGCAGTGGTTGCGCTGGGCACATTCTGCTGGGGATTCCCAGCCGGTGATATGCAAATGGGGCCATAATGACATGCTAATGGCTCCATTGCACCATGCATGCCTAATGGCCTCATTTGCATGCCCCTGGCTGTGAATAGCATTTTGGGGCACATGAGAACAGTGTGAATTTCTTGACTGCTGCAGTCGCAGCTGAACTCGTGTTGCCGGCTGCAGTGTGAGCTGTGAGATGCAGTTTCCCCGCTGTTTGGTGGCCCCCCCACTCCATTGCCATCCCTGGAAATGTGTGATGTTGCCTTGGTGTCTAGTGGCACCCCTCACCCTTCCGAACATGATCCCCTTATTAATATTGATGTGACTGCTTCACCTAATTACCCCGGGCTGATACCCCCATTTCCCTTCAGCTCCATTTTCTCTGTTTTTATGCCTCTATCCACCTCCCATAATCCCCCTACACCTTTTTTCTCTTTCTCTTTTTTCACCGCCCCTTTCCCTCAATTGCTCTATCCCTCCACTAGCTCGCCAACTCTTCTGCCCCCCCCACTCCCCTGTCCACTAGCCTAGGTCCTGAATATGTCTTCTGACCTCCATCCCCATCACCCTAAACTACCTCCCTACACTTACGCACCCCCTCTCTCGTATGCCTATATTAGTTTGTATCTTCAATCCCTGCTACTTTTGAAACTCTTCTACTCCGATGACGAGGCTTAATTTTGCTGCATTATAATTCTCTGTATAATTGTGTCCATGTACTCCACTATTTGTAAAGATATTCCCTGTTTTTTCGTTGTATCTAACCTAACTACTATGTCTCGCCATTCTGTTCTTGTGTTAAGTAACCCCGGACTGTGTAAACCAATTTTAATGTTTTTTTATTGTCTTTTTTACAAACTGTCAATGTAAAACCTTTGTAAAAGAGCCTATGGCTCAAAGATATTAATTCTGAATTCCCAATAAATAACTAATACAAACTTTCCCTGGTGTTTAGTGGCACCCCCCAACCGCCCATCGCTGTTCCCGAGTTCCCCAGTGTCTAGTGGCACCCCTCCACCCACCGATCACTGTTCCCAATTTCCCCAGTGTCTGGTGGCACCCCCTACCCACCAATCGCTGTCCCCTGTTACTATTTGGTGTTTAGTGGCACCCCCCACTTGCCAATCGTGGCCCCTGTAAAGAAATAAATATATTCCCTGGTATATAGTGGCACCCCCCCATGCGCCGATCGCTGTTCCCGATTTCCTCAGTGTCTAGTGGCACCCGACAGTCACTGTCCTCCATTAATATTTGGTGTTTAGTGGCACCCCCCAACCGCCGATCGCTGTTCCTGATTTCCCTAGTGTCTAGTGGCACCCCTCCACCCACCAATCGCTGTCCCTGTAATCAAATGTTATATTCCCTGGTGTCTAGTGGCACCCCCCACCTGCCAATCACTGTCTTCATTATCACATTTTATATTCCCTGGTGTCTAGTGGCCCCCCCACCCTCCCATTTGTGGCACAACCTGAAATGAAGAAAACGGTCCCTCAATGTTTTTTTTTCCCCTCCAAACCTGTAAAAAAAGAAAAAGGTCCCTCGTCAATCAGCCCCACCCCCACCTCCTACTCAGCACCCACCAACCCACATCCCCTAGTATATCCCCACACAGCCTCACTCACCTGAACAGGTCCCAGGTTCAAGACCCACTCTCCGATCAAAGACACGTCTTGCTGCTGGAACTGACGACTGCAATATGAGAAACTAAAGTAATTGTGGTTCAGCGTATTTCAATGGGGGTTTCAACTTTTATGCATAATGTAGCCATTTTTTTGACATTTTGACCCCAAATTTTCAACATGGCCTTTTAGGGACCCTACTTCATGAACAATATGACTGTCATTATGTAACTCCCACCCATAAGGTGATTTCGTAGTCACTTGATGAATTCACCTTTCAGGTGGAATTTGAAAATGTTTCCATATCTTGTTCATGAAGTGGGGTCATAAGAAGACTATGTTGAAAATTTGGGGTTAAAATATGTAAAAATGGCAAAGTTATGACCATTCATTGCAATTTCACTACACATGCTCGTAACTTTGGACATTTTAAATATTTTGAACCCAGGTTTTCAACATAGCCATCTTATTACCCCACCTCATGTATGTCACAGTGGTCATTTTTCAAATCCTGGTCAAAATGTGTTTTTGCACCTGTGGTATGGAATGGCATTGCAGTTGCACATAATTAATTTTGGCAGGGATTCGAAAATTTTCTGTACCAGGTACATGAGGTGGGGTAATGAGATGGCTATGCTGACAATTTGGCCATTGTTGTCCTCTAAATGGAGGCATAGGGCCCTCCGGACCCTGTGCTTCCACAGCTACATACATATACGCATCTGTGGAGGGATGGGAGCGCAGGGCCTGGAGGCCCATGCATTTCCACAGGCAAATAAGGATACAATTATGCTATCTGAAAAAGTAAGGAAATAAATTGCAAAAAAACTTTGTTAATGCTGTAGTTAGGGTTAAAGTGACAAAAGTAGGGAAATGTGGTGTTAGGGTTTCCAACCCTAACCCCTCCCACTGCAGATACCAACAGGCAATAGGGGGGTTGCCTTGGGGTCGTCAGCCCTAATGCTCACCCCATTCTCCTATGCTCTACCCATCTCAACTTATTTACTTATGGAATGGGGTGAACGTTAGGGCTGATGACCCCAAGGCACACTCCTGCGCCTGTTGGTATGTGCAGCATGGGAGTGGGGTGTTAGAGTTGGAAACCCTAATGCCACATTTCCCTGCTTTTGTTGCTTTCACCCTAACTAGCGCATTAACAAAGTTTTTTGCAATTTCTTTTAACTTTATTTATTGATTTTTCATCAGTTGTACAGACAAAATTCCACCTAAGAATAAGCAGAAGCCACACAATACATTGCAACATACACATATTCAATACAGGAATTACCCTCTTTAGGTGGAATTCTGGGTGTGGAGTTTCTGGTCTGGGGTAGCATGGTTGGGCAGAAGCTTTGTGAGTAAAGTTAGCTTTGTACCGATCTGGACGAGTACAAAGCTAACTTTCTTCACACAGCTTCTGCCCAATACACTCAAGACCAGAACCTCTGCACCAGAATACCACCTAAACAGGGTAAAGCGTAGAGATGTGCTCTCTCTTTTAAAGAAAATAAAGCTTGGGGGATGTGGCTAGCAACAGACGGGAGAAGACGCTTCTCGCTTAGCTCCCTGCACTGATAGCAAATAAGTGAAAAAATTCCAATTCAAACTACTGCTTACACCAAGCTACTTACTTTATTTGAAAGTTAGTGATCTCTGGACCTTACTACATCATTTTTAAGCTGATTCCAATATGGTAAGGAATAAACCAGATGCCTCGAAGGACTCAGGCCGGGGAAAAGACACCGTGCCAGCCACTAGTGGAGCCTCGGGCGGCACGCTATCGACTGAGAAACCCAGGAATCTAGAGGCCATGGTAAAAGCAATCCTGGCAGCAGTACAGCAAATCAACCAAAAGTGGAAACCTATAATAACAGGCTGACTCAAGTCGAGACCAAAGTTGCAGCATTTGAAATGTATCATTCCGTTCTTCTGACTACGGTGAACAAAGCAGCATTGGTCACGGATGGTGTTCTAAAGGAGAACAAATTGCTCTGGACCAATCTTGAATATTTAGAGAATAGGGCACGTGCTTCCAGAGGATTCTGAAGGGGAAGACCTTCTTGGCTTCATGCAGCGAGTTATTATGGAACTTTTCCAATTACCAGAGGAGCACCTCGTGGTCCAGGCCTATCGAATCATGCCTAGATGAAGGCCAAGTAATCCGAACCTTTCCGTTCATAATGATAGGTGTGCATGTTTGGGACCTTATCCTGCAAAAAGCAAAGTCTGCGGGTTCCCTTACCTTACCAGATGGATCCATTCTGCACTGTTTCCTTGACCTAAGCTACGCCACTAGGATGAGGCACCAGGGATTCGATGCAGTGCGAGCAGGGTTAAGGAAGTGGGTAGTCAGTCATGCCTTCCAAATGCCTGCCAGACTCCAAATTCTATAACCAGGTAAAACCTTTATTTACAGTGACCCTGCTGACACTGGTCGGAAGCTGGAGAGCATTAAGAGAGATTTTTCAAATTTGCAACAGCTGGCAGATTTGGAGGCAGAGGACTTAGAGACCTGAATGAGAACTTTAAATGACTAAACAGTAACACCTTTTCTCTCCCTCCGCAGAGGGTACTGGTTTACTTGGCTGTGAGATGGCTGGCATTGGTTAGCTATCTTCGGCTAAAAAAGTTTAATGTTTATTTTCTTGGCAGTTTATGTTTATGCAAGGTTGCAGTTATTGCCTTTGTTAAATATATGTTTGTATTGAGAATGGCTGCTTGGAAGGTTGAAAGTTTGGTGGCTTCATTGCCATCTGGTGGAGAAGCTTGGTTGTGAGTCGCACAATTAATAATACATTGCAGAGATGCAAAAGGGCTCTTTTTGTTTGCCGACGTTTGTAATGTCTACAATATGTTTTATGATATGGGATGCTGGGATTAAAGTGGGGATGCATCAATAACCTATGAAAGGGAAGAGTTCTCTGTTTTATTGTACGTTCATGGACTCCAGGGCTTGTCAAAGACAAAAGCTCATCTGTATAGAAGGGATTCTCTGGACTTATTGATAATCATCATTCGATTGGTCGTCCATGGTCCTGTTGCAATGGCCTTAGCTATAAAACTTAGTTAGGACTTCTGATAACTAGAATACAGTATGTCCCCCACAGTGTTGTGACAGTTAATGAAGGGCTAAGCATTGTTTATTATGATCATTTGTATATGCTGCATCCTATACCTCAAATCAAGGATTGTTTGTGCTTGTTCATCATGAAAATGAATAAATACAAAGTTAAAAAAAAAAAAGACAATAAAGGTTAGCAGAACGACAGGATCTGATGGGTTGGTCCCCGGATTGTTAAAAGACACTGCTCCTGCCTATCCCATCACCTGGCTAATCAACAGGTCCCTCCTAGAAGGTTTTGTTCCAGCCAGATGGAAAGAGGCCTAAATAGTTCCGATCCATAAGGGAGGCCCCAAGGAACCTACTGGAAATTACAGGCTAATTTCTCTCCTTTGCATCCTGGCCAAGATCCAGGGGCGGCTTGTTTACAACCAACTCTGTGATTATCTGGAAACAAATCAGCTGATGGCTGTCAATCAGCATGGGGTCAGACAAAATCATGGAACAGACACTGCGCTTATCAAATTCACTACTTACATCCTCAAGGCTCTTGACAACAGCACCCCTACTGGCGCCATATTTATCGACCTTACTAAGGCCTTTGGTTTGGTCGATCATAACCTTCTGTTAGACAAGCTGAAACTCATCGGTCACGACCACCACTCCCTAGCCTGGTTTGAGAGCTAACTGTCCAACCACACCCAGCAGGTCAAGTGGTGGAGGTCACTATCTGGTCGACTTCTTATTAATCCACTCAGCCCCAGAACTCACATGTGAGTCGAAATGTTCTATGTGTAACCTTATTCAAAATGGCCGTCTGGGGCTGAATGAGTTAAGGAGGGGGTACCCCAAGGTTCTATCTTGGGACCCCTTCTGTTTTCCCTGTTTGTAAATGACGTCAGTAAAAACTATGGTGGCAGCTCAGTAATTCAATACGCTGATGTCGCAGTACTATACAGAACCTCAAATGGTGTACCAGCCCTCAGGATTCTGCTTCAGGAGGACTTCATGACCCTAGAAAGATGGCTGCTGGCTAACAGGCTATTGTTGAATGCTAAAAAAACAAAAGCCATGTTGTACTGATCTAGGACTCAAGGCTCAGACAGAACCCTGCTGCTCCCGCTTGTATCCTCGGCTCGTACACCCACAGACGTGAACTCCTTCAAGTACCTCGGCCTTGTCCTTGCCCAAGGCCTCACTTTCAGATGCCATGTGGACCATGTTACCAGATCCATACACCAAAAACTAAGTCTACTATACAGGCTGAACTCACAATTTATCCCAGAAACCAGGATACCTGTAGCAAACAGCATCCTCCTACCCAACCTTACCTATGCTGCTCCAGTCATACAGTCACTTACAGTAAGGGAGTTTGGTAGGATGCAAATACTATATATGTTTGCTCTGTGTCTGTGTGTATGGGGTGGTGAGGGCGACCTTTGCCTGGTGGGGCCACCCCCGCTGCCACTGCTCGTGAAGTACCATAGTCGTCTGAAGGTTGAGGTGCCGACTCGGTAACTGGAGTCGGGCTGTCCTTCCCTGCCCGCCGAAGCTCTCACCGTCTGTTGGAACTGGAAGTGCTGAATAAGGTCTGGTACCCCTGCTGCATAGCAGAAGATTTGTTTGTTTGGACTTGGAGGGGTAAAGAAAAGGCTCAACGAGGGACGATATATGTAATTGCGGTTCCTGCAGCTGCCTGGGTTCAATCGGGTGATCGTATCTGCTGGCAGAAAGGAGTAGATACTATCCTATGGGGTTTTAAATTTCCCTCCTCCCCGCCCCGTTCCCTCCTCCCCTTAAATGGGCCTAAGCAACTCCCACCTGTGTGTTGTTCTATACTTAGAGTGGGTGATTGGCTGGTCCTACTGTCTGTCCCTTGAGGGGATTGAACTTGGGGAAGATTAATTCTGTCCTCACATCCCTAGGCGACTGCATATATTACTCTGCTGTTTTTTTTTTCATCCCTACTGAGTGGTCTAATCCTCTGGGGGTACAGATCTTTACAGCAGAACTTTCCTTGGCTGTCAGCTGTGGACTAGAAAGTTTGAAACAATTGTGGTCACTAGCCATTGGGAATTGTGTTTATCTTATTGTCTGCCCTTGTCTTGCTGCCTTACTAGGGGCTGCTTGCTTTAAAATTTCTGTGTTGGGCAACAGTTGTGGAAATAGGTAACCCTGCGGTACTCTGTTCCTGGTGGGTGTGACAGTTGAAGGTCTAATTGTCCTAGTTGCCTGCTCCTCTGTGCCCTCAGGGGAGCCTAGGGGGGTCTGGTCAGTCTTATCTCCTGCTATTCTGCTGGGCCATTGTAGAATATAGGTCTGACTCGGGTGTGGGTGTGCATACAGTACTATGGGGGCCCCTAAGCATTGCAGGAGAGGGGCTGAGTCCATCCCCATCTCTAATTCCCTCACCATATGGCTGCCCATGGTAATGTTCCTCCCTGTTATCATTCTGGACTGTGCTCCCCCATGGGTCAACTCGAGTTCTCACCAGGACTACTTGATGAGAAGGACTTTACTTTCTCTAACCTAACAGAGACAGACAGCCTCCCTGACCCATCTGCTGTCTTAACCTGCAGAGCTTCCTGTATCCTATCAAAGTGGTCAGGCGTAGTGGTCGCAGGCCGTCCACTAGGGTTGGCATTCCCCCTTTGAGGCATTTCCTCTGGCTCCTCTTGGTGACACTAGTCCTGGCAGGGGACATGGGGTTGAACCCAGGTCTTCCATGCCAAGCCCTCTCCTCTCCTGTGGGTTGGCAGTCAGGGAATGGGCTGAAAATAGCTCATCTTAATGTCCGTTGCGTTCTGCCCAACTTGGTTGATCTCCTTGCCTGGGTCACCCATTACAAGCCTGACATCTTAGAGATGACCGAATCTTGGCTTAAACCCTCGATCCCAGACTCTGCCTGTGCACTTCCCGGCTTTGACTTCCTCAGGCAGGATCGTCCAGGGAAAAAGAGGGGGGGTGCTATTCTGGTCTACTGCAGGAGCCACCTTAACCTGTCGGTGCTGGCCTGCCCTCAGCCAGAGCAGTCTTCCTGTGAGCTGCTGCATACTGTGCTGCTGCTTGGGAATGCAAAGAAGCTGCACATTGTATGTACCTATTATCCCCCCACGGGTGGTGTATTGGGTTTATCCTTCCTTCTTGAATCTGTTGGTCCCAGGACGAGGGAAAATGAGGTAATAATCCTAGGGGATCTTAACTTAAACTGGCTTGGAGGCAATATCAAGCAGTACGAGACTCTGCTAGCAGGCTTCTCAATGTCCCAACTCATTCAGGAGCCCACCAGGTGGTCGTCCACAGGTGGTAACAGCTCTCTCCTGGACTGGGCCCTGACCAATAGGCCTGAGAGGATTAGCTCCTCAGGTACCCTCCCTGACTCCATCTCTGACCATGCCCCTGTGTACAGCATATGGAAGATCTCCACCCCAAAGATCCCTCCCAAAATCATCCAGATCAGGGACTTCTCCAGGTTTGACCCGGGGACTTTCCAGGAGGATCTCATGTTCATTGACTGGTCTGCAGTGATGGATGCCCAGAATGCTTCCTCGGCAGTCTGTAATTTCTTTAGTATCTTCGGAGTGGTACAGGATAAGCATGCCCCTCTTGTCAGATGGAGGGTAAGGGGGGGGCTGTCACAAAATGGTTGCATGGGAGCCTCCTTGCTCTCATGAGGGCTAGAGACAAATGTTGGGCCAGTTTCAAGGTCTCGATGGACCAGACCATATTCCAGCATTACAGGAGGCTCAGGAATGAATGCAAAAAGGCTATCAGGGCTGCCAAAAGAGACTTTTGTAAAGCTGCCTTGCAGACTTCAGCTAAGGACCCTAGGAACTTCTGGAGGAATATCAAAAACATAGTGAGTGGCTCCTCCTCCTGTGAGGCTCCTGACATGCTCATTGATGGTGCTAGCTGTAATAATCTGCTAACCATCGTCAATGCATTTAACTCACATTTTTCGGATCTGTCCACCTTCATCTCACTATTCTCCTCCACTGGTCATGATAGTCCTGTCCAAGTCCCTCTGCCTCAAATGGCACCTTCCCCCGTTCCTCCATTCTATTTCAAGGCTGTGATGGCAAAACAGATGTAGAGATTGCTCTCTGGTCTCTCACCCTTTTCTAGTGCTGGCCTTGATGGTATGGAACCAAAGCTTCTCCACCTTACTGCTGCCTACATTGCCTCCCCGGTGGCCCATATCGTCAACCTATCCTTAGCCTCTGGGCTATCCCAGACCTGTGGAAGGTGGCGAGGGTTGTCACTGTGCTCAAACAGGGCAACCCTAGGATCCTTGACAACTATCGTCCGATTGCCATCTTGTCTGCTATCAGTAAGCTTCTTGAGAAAGTTGTGGCGGGACAACTCATGGATTATATCCAGGCTCATGAGCTTCTGTCTCCCTCACAGCATGGCTTTTAAAAAGGGCACAGTACCACCTCTGCCCTGGTCTCTGTCACTTCTGGGATAAGGGCTGCTATGGACCAGGGCAGACTCTCTGGGGCCATCTTTATTGATCTCTCTAAAGCCTTTGACCTTGTTGACCATGCCTTGCTATGTTCTCAACTTAGGTCTTTGGGCTTGTCCCCTCCGGCGCTCAGTTGGTTCTCCAACTACTTTCAGGGAAGGCAGCAACGTACCAAATATAGTAAGGTGCTCTCGGACGCCATGCCCGTGTCCTCAGGGGTTCCCCAGGGGTCAGTCCTTGGGCCCCAGCTCTTTTCCATATTCATCAACGACCTTCCCTCCTCAGCTACCTCCTGCAGGGCTATCCTGTATGCTGATGACTTAGTTATTCTCACTCATTCCAGGGATATTGGGGTCATTAACTACCAACTGAGTGAGGGGTTCAGGAGTATCCAATCCTGGATATCGTCCCACAAGCTGGTCCTTAATCTTAAAAAGACTCAGGCCATGCTCTTCGGATCCCTGGCCAAGTTAAAGGCCTCCCCTGTTCCTATGTACATCTCGGGTATTGATGGTGCTCTCGTTCTCATCACCGATTCCGTCAAATACCTTGGGGTGACATTTGACCCTCAGCTCGCTCTTGATCACCACATCCAAAATGTGTGTCGAGCTGTTAACTGGAAATTGGGTCTGGCTTACAGGGCAAAGAATAACCTTACTCCAGCTGTTTGCCTAGCACTGGCTAGAGGGGTGTTTCTACCACCTCTCTGTTATGGGTTCCTTTTGTTTGCCCATACTTCCAAGGTCCACCTCTCTAGGTGGACCGCAGCCTACAATAACATCTGCCGTTTTGCTCTTGCAGTCCCTCGTCTCAGTCACCACTGTGATCTGTACAGTAAGTTCAACTGGCTCTGCCCGCCCAACTATATTAATTTTGTTGTGGGCAGTTTCTCGGGTAAGGTTCTGGGTACTGGCACCCACCCTGGACTGGCGGAGCTCCTTGCGCCTGCTGCCTCCACTACCTACTCTCTAAGGTCACTGGGCCCCGCTATCCTTAAGGTTCCTGCTACATGTACCAAAATGGGGGACAGAGACTTTGCGTCATGTGCCCCTAGATTATGGAACTCCTTTCCTGTCCAGATCCGGACCTCCCCTTCCCAGGCATGCCTACGCACCTCCCTGTGGAGCCACTTGAAGCTCTCATCAGTATGTGACTGTCTTAAACCTCCCTGATTAGCCTGGTCCCCTGCACGGTATCTCGAGCATATCATCCCATGTACCTTGCTCAGGTCCTGCTGTGGTCTGCCTGCCTGCCTGAGTGTTGCCCTGTGAAAAATGTGTAAATTCTGTATATATCTGTATATATATTGCTGGTAACGTTGTGTCAGTGACTTTGTACTTTATTACATTGACTGTGTCTACTGTTGTAACCTGAGATATCTTACTATGTATGTTATGCTTCTCCTGACTTCAGTGTATCTGCCCTACTTGCTTCAATTTGTACTCTGTATGTTCTTTGATTTCCTGTACTCTCCCGGGTCGTACCTGAAAATAGGCATGTGTTTGTCTAGTGTACTTACCTGGTTAACAAAAGCTAAATAAATAAATAAATATATAATAGGATTGCTCGATTTGCATCCAAATCCCTCCCGAGGCGCCATCACTGTGAGGTACTTGACTCCTTAAAATGGCTGTCCCCTACTCAATTGCTCCAGTACCCTCTCCTGTGCACTGCCTACAAAATAATAATTGATACTCACCTGACATGCCTTGCTGGGCTGCTGGTTCCCAAGTGCCCAGGTAGACTGTGCCACACCTCTAGCAGGAAGCTCCTAGAGGTTCCTAGGGTAAGAACGATAGCAGGTAGCAAGTCCTTCTCCCACGCGGCTCCAATGCTCTGGAACAATCACATTAACTATCGACAAAATTGCCAGCTCACTGGTCTCCTTCAGAAAAGGGCTCAGAGCTGGAAAACAGACTCTGCATGTGCCAGGGATAATTCAGCAATAGACTCCTAACAACCTACCACGCTGGAGATGTAAGAGCCCCAGCAAAAAATGCACAACTACTTAACGTGAGTTTCTGACATAGCTGACAGCAGCTACCACTCACATACTGTGGTAACTGCCCTCTGCGACAGTCATTCCAGCCTAGTGCTAAACATTAATTTTATTCCATACCGTAGTTATTTCCCTCGTAATTTTCATTTTAGAACAGCCAGCCTGATCCTTTTCGATAGCCCGGGTGATCCTAACACACCCTTGCGCTCAAGCACGTAATGACGTGTGACCAGGGAGAGTGCGGGGGCGCGCCCCATTGAATTGAATGGGGCTAATTTTCTCGTACATGTTTAGGCTTAAGAATGACCAGCTAGAGATTAATGAAGGTCACTGCTTGACTAAGAAGGGCCAGTTGCAGTTACCCAATGGATCTCCCTGTTATGTGTTCCCGGACCTCAGCTTTGTTACCAGGCAGAGGTGGAAAAGTTTCAAGGCGGTAAGATCAGACTTCTGTGTTTTAGGAGTGATGCACACCTTACAGTTTCCCACCTGCCTGCTTATGTATATGCCGGCAAAACCTATCTATACACTGACCCTGCTGAAGCCAGGAAAAGACTGAAGGTAATTAAAAAAAGACTTTGTGCAAAAAGAACAGGGGACTATATCTGAAGAAGGGAATGAATGATCTGTATGCTTCCCTGTTAAATTTCACAGCGCTTCTTTGTATCTAAATAATGCATCACTTATAGTATGTACTCTAAGGGTGGGATATTCAGACTGCACCAGGCTGTGGCGCAAGCCTGGGCACAGCGCAACTGGGATGTGTCAGGGCCCCGACAGGGTGATATTCAACAGTTCTGCGCCATGGTTCAGCACCGTTGAATATCACTCTGTGGCCACCCGCATTGTGCATGGCGCAGTGGCACTGCACCAGTGCAAGTGGCCAGAGAGGGGCAAGGGCATGCGCTAGCGCAAGTGCCGTTGCACTAGGCGCATCAACTGCGATATTCAAAGGTGCACATGCAAATAGGGCCATAATGCATGCAAGGCGCAAATGGGGCCATTTGCATGTCATTATGGCTCCATTTGCATGCAGGTGTACCCCATCGGCGACTTACCCTGGCGCCCTGCCAGGCTACGCGCAAATCGAGGGACCCGATCTCTGCACAAGCGGCCCCACAGCCCAATCGTGGCCATAAGTATAACAGTAATAATCTCCTATATCCCTGGTGGTCCAGTAGACCGCTCGCAGCCCAGTCGAGGGCAGAAGTATAAAAATAAGAAACTCCTATATCCCTAGTGATCCAGGGGACCACTCCCAGCCCGATCGTGGGCATAAGTATAGAACTAAAACGTCCTATATCCCTGGTGGTCCAGTGGACCGCTCGCAGCCTGATTGCAGGCAGAAGTCTAAAAATAAAGATCCCATCCCTGGTGGTGCAGCGGTACCCCTTCCCACCCTCCCACTGAGCCCCACCACCCCGCTCCCCCGGTCAGCGATGCGCGGCGGCTCCCCACCTGCAAACCACCCGGCTGCCCGCCGATTGACTGCGTACAGTACAGCTGTACGCCCATTGGTCCACAGCGTGGGTCAATGGGCATGCAGACCATACTGTACTACACAGTCCAGATATGTGAATGAATCCATTCACATATCTGGACTGTGTAATACAGTACAGCCCATGCACCCCTTCCCAATGTCACCCCTGTGAATAACATACATGTATTCCCTTCCCTGGTAGTCTAGTGGTTCCCTCCATAACCAATGTCACCCGTAGTACAAATACTGCTGAAGACCCCCATTGCCTGGTGGACTAGTGGCCCCCATCCCTACGTGGGTATTGCCCACCCCCCCACATCCCAATACACAGCTGGTGCCCCGCACAACCCACCTCTCACCTACACGGCTGGGTGCCGACTGAACTGTAACTGAGCACATACTGTATTCAGCAGCACAGCCTGCACCCACTCTCAGCACAGCACGTCTCTGTCCCATGAGAGCCCCAGTAGCTCTGCCTGCCTCCAGCACAGTTCTTCCTTTACAGGCCTTGATAAACAGTCCACTTCAGTTGATGCTTGGGTCTGTCACTGAGAACTTGACAGCTCACAGGGCAAAGAAAAGTTATTTAGAAGTTGGTAACTGGGAAAGGCACACTGAGGCGAGGCTCGTTTCCAGGTGCAACCTGGGAAAGAGGTTGTAGGGAGTAATAACTTACAAAACAAATACAGATGCAGCATTACATTACAACATAAATGGGTGCATACAAAGGCATCAGCAAAGTGCTAGCATAATATTATAACAGCTCGTATGCAGCAGTGAACACTGAACAGTCATGTGTGAGGCCAAGTGCACAGTGCATGTCAGTGTCGGGGTAAAATGGTGAAAGGCATTAAGCTAGGAGGCTGAGCAAGGCAGGGTTGAGGGAGAGGAAATGGGGGTTGACAGGAGCAGGAAAGTGCCTTAGGTGGTATCGAAAGGCAGAAGGAAAAGGGAAAGAAAAAGTGCCAGAAACTGGGATTCCTACCTCTGGAAGTCCCTTGGAGTCAGGGCTGCATTAACTTAGATGGCACCCATAGGCTGGAAACTTCATGCGCTCCCTCCCCCCAGTATAGCTCAATTCGGAGGATGGCAACGTTGCATACGGTACCGTCTTTTTGTTGTTTGCATGACTCCTGTACAAACCACCTTTTTCACTGCTCCACTTGGAGTGCAGTTTTGCTTTGCTTGTGGGTCAAGTTTGTTACTGCAGCTCCATCTCAGAGGACCAGTACCGCGCATTTTTCTGTGTTACAGGCTTTGGATATTTGGCATCTTGGCTGCTACATCAGATGCCATTACCATGGTGTCTGCCTACCTACTAGCTGCCTGGCTGGAGCCCAACTGGTCTCCTTTGCACATAACATAGTTTTGTTTTATTGCTGTGGGGTTTTGGTGGTTTCTTTACTGATTCATTAATCGGCCAGGAGTCTCTTCGGTATTTCATTAATCACTATCTTTCCCTTGTGTGCAGTGGTTGTTTGAAAAGCCATCGGTACAATTTGCATATGGACAGCTTTATTTCTGCCTGTTCTTTGGCCCACCAAGGCATGAGCACTGACTCCAACTCAAAGCCAGAAATTGTGAATGAAACATAACAAGAACAAACCTGGCCGAGTGCTACGTGCACCGCGAGTTACATAGGACATTTTGAGTCTTTGTTTCACCTTGCTGGCCCCACCACCCTTGCTGAACAACTCCTTATATTAGCACAGTCATGTGGCGGCGAAAACCAATCACTCAGCTTTCTCACTAGCAGCTTGTACTCGTTCACCACTAGAGGCTGCAAGAGGTGGTTCTTGCTGTACTCTCCTCCTCTGTACTTTATCCCTTTCTGCAGCTGCAGCTTTAACCCACTGTGCTGACTGCTGAAATGGCCACCCCCTTCTACCTCCTCCTTATTGGTCTCTTGCCCACTGTCTCCTCCCCTCACGTTCAAAATCGCCCCCCCACCTCCCCCTCTCTTCTCTCACATTTACACAGTTCTCTTGTACTTGTTCTTCCCAGTACCAACACTCTAATAACCTCCCCGATAATATCATATACCACCTCTCTCACTGCCCCCCCTTTTCCCTCCTCGTGGCACCAAACATCCTCTCACTTCCTGTACCAGTACACAGCCCCAAAGTGAAAGCATCAGCTGTTGTCAGGGAACGCAAACTCATTAAGTTTACCATAACCCACCACGTCCTTCTCCTCCTCCTCCTTTTATCCAGGAACGTTCACCCTAACCCAGGGCCAGCTCCCCAGAGCACACCCCTTGGGGATAAAAGGAAGGGCCTTATTGCTGCTTCCCTAAATATCTGTAGCTTACTAAAAAAATCTGACTCTCTTCAAGGATGGATTGCGCAGCACAAGTCAAACATCCTGGCTTTAACAGAAACCTGGCTCTCCAAAACCACTATGGACTCACATGTGGCCCTTAATGGCTACTCCATCTTTCGATCAGATCGCCAAGGCAAACGGGGTGGCGACTGCACATTCTATATTCAAAACTCCCTCCAAGCAATGGTTGTCCCCTTCCCACCCGGGATGGGGCCCAAGTACTCACTGTAAAGCTTACTCTGGGCAACCCAGGTAAAACCCTCTATGTCTTGGTGGTTTATATTCCACTGCGTAACCAGATAGCAGCTTTCGCTGCAGTTGATAACTGCTTCTCATCTCTCTCTCATTCCAGTGAGATTATAGTTTTGGGTGACTTTAACACAAATTGGCTAACACCATCAGCTGCACACTATAAAGATGCCTCATTGGCCATGGGCCTGACTCAAGTTGTCCAATCCTGCCAGCCCAGTGGTGGAGAACGGGGGTGCTGCAGCTCGTAGGGCAGCACGTACATAGCATGGCTGATGCTCAGTAAGGTTGCTGTGCACTGTAGTGTCGGGAACATGCACCACGCATGGAAAGGGGGGAGCACACACCAGAACAGGGAAAACACCAGTCTGCGGGGTAGGCGACAGCACCTGCCCCCATGCCCACTGCTGGGTCTATCCTGCCTGGCCTTCCAGTGTCCTCCACCCAGGCTCTCACCCACAGACCGGAGACTGACTGTATAGAGCACCCAAGACGAGAGGGCAGCCCCACCCCAGAGGGGTTAAGCTGGGGGTGCCGGTTGTGTGTGGATTGAGAGGGAGGAGAGAGGAGGCTCAGGTAGGAAGACTTCAGGGAGGGCAGAAACAAGCAGGATGCCTGAGAGACGCTCTGCAGACCGTGACCGGAGGGAAAGAAATATGTAAAAAATAAAAAATATAAAAAGTTGTCCAATTCCCCACAAGACATAACCACAGGACAGGGACTGCTACTTTGCTGGATCTAATTTTCACAAGTCGCCCTAATAGAATCTCAAAGGTCTTAGTGCTCCCGGATGCCATCAGCAATCACTTACCTGTACTGTGCTGGTGGTCCTGTAAGGCCCCTAACCCTCCCCCCAAAACTATATACTGTAGGCGTTTAAAGCGAGGTTCACTAGCCCGGTTAAAAAACCACCTCTCAAACTGTGACTGGTAACCCATAGATACAGCAGGTAGCATAGATGATGCACTTACCTATTTCATAACCTCCTTCAATTCTGCATGTGACCTTTTTGCCCCAGTTACAAAGTAGGTAGTAAAAAACAGTCATACCCCCTGGCTATCTCAAACATTACTCGACCTCATGCACCATCAGGATAATCTCTGGCATACAGCCCTTGCTTCAAGACTGCCTCAGGACAAACAATGGTACAGGGAAGCAAGGAACAAATGTACCTGTGCCCTGCATCAGGCCAAAGCCATTTATTATCGAAATGTCCTCACCTCTTCTAGGGGCTCAGGTCATAAATTCTGGGATACTATCAAAGAACTAAATGGTAAAACCTTATCCCCTCTACCCTCCCAACTCTCAGTTAAAGGGACCATGTCCCAGGACCCGCTACAAATTGCCAATGCCTTAAACTCTTCTTTCTCTGACCTTAGCAGTGTGCTCTCCCCTAACTTTTTTGCCCCCCACACCCTACAGCTCCTGCATCTTCATATGTTCCCTCCACATCCTCCTCACCTTTCAGGTTTCGAGTAATAACACTAAAAGAGGCTAAGTCATACATCTCTAATGTCCTGGGTAACAGCCGCCACAGCGGAGACTCCCTGGATTTAAAACTCCTCCACCTTTCTCTCGAAGCTGTCCTAGTCTCCCTCACTAAAATCCTTAACCGCTCCCTCTGTTTGGGGGAGTTCCCCACTCCCTTGGAAAAGGACTGTCATCACCCCGCTTCTGAAAGGTGGTGAACTAACTATCGTCTGATCTCCATTCTGCCCTCTCTCTCTAAGGCCCCTGAAAAAAATAGTAGCCGAGCAGCTCACTAAACACCTATCAAAATATAACCTCTTATGCCCCGAGCAGCATGGGTTCCACAGGGGCCACAGCACCACCACAGCTCTCCTTGAATACACCTCCTACACCCACAAGGCCATGGATCTGGGGTACTTAGTTGGGTCAGTTTACATCGACCTAAGGCATTTGACACTGTCCATCATGCCTTCTCCTTAGATCCCTGTCTGATGTGGGACTGACACCCGATACTGCAGCCTGGTTTGAAAACTATCTCTCCAACAGGTCACAGCAGGTCAAGCATGGCACTACCCTCTCCTCCTGCCTTCCAGTTTGCTCTGGGGTCCCTCAAGGCCCCCTTCTATTTAACCTTTTCTTAAACTATCTACCCAGAGCTTGTTCCGGTCGGATACTTTTTTATGCCGATGACGCAGTCATTTTCTGGAGCAACCCTCAGCCTCTACAATTGCAGGATGCCCTACAGAAGTCTTTCTCTGAAACCAAAACCTGGTTCACAGAGCACAGGTTAGCAATAAACTATAAAAAAACAAAGACCATGATTTTCGTACACTGTCAGAACTCTTACAATGACTCCACTCTACTTGTCCATACCTCCCAAGGCTCCCCGCTTGAGCAGGTAAACACATTCAAACACCTGGGCATCACCCTTGACTCCTCCCTTACCTATCATGTACATATCCATACCCTCTGTAACACCACCAACTCCAGAATTGGCTTCCTTTATCGGATCAAGCACTGTCTGCCTAATGATGTGCTACGCCTAGCTGTGTTGTCCTCGGTCCTCTCTGTGCTGGACTATGGAATTGTGTTCTACGGCTCAGCTGATAACACTGTTCTCTGTCGCATTAAGACAACACTAAACAAAGCCTGTCACCTGGTGACAGGCTGCGATAGAACTACCCACACGTGTGACCTCTACAGTCGCTCAAACTGGCTAAACTTCGAATGTCACCTTAAGTATCACACTTGCCTGCTGGCTAAGAAAATCCAGTGGAAACTCACCCTACCTAGCCTACATGGCCTCATCTAACCATCCCTCCCCCAAAGAGTTACCAGACGTACCTTCAAGGTCCCTCTTCTGGTCCCCCGCTGCAGGACATCCATGGGTCAAAGAGCCTTTTATCACAGGGCTCCTAGCTGGCTAAATGGCCTACCTGCTGCTCTGACTGCTGGCACAAAAATAGGCCCTTTTAAAACCTCACTCAAGGAATTTCTCACTAGCGACTCAACTTGTGACTGCCCCTAGTAGCACTATACTGCCTCAGCCCCTGCCATCTCCTTCACACTGACTCATTTTTCTTACAGTATTTATGTCATATTATTTTGCATTATGTAATTTAGTGCATTTCCTCAGTTTATCTCTCAACTGTATTATCTCCTTGCATTGTAATCAGTTATGATGACCCTCCTGCCTTACAATCTGTATTTTGTTTATCGTATTTTGTTTTCTGTTTTGCACACGACTCTGGGCTGTCTTTGCCATCTGTTATGGAATGTTGCTCAGTTCTATACCTTCCTTCCTAATGTAATATATGGACTGAGTGATGTCATGCACCATTTCTTTTTTACTCCCCTGTATTTGTGTTGTTCTTCTATGTTACCGATGAGGAGCCTTTGCAAAAGAGTCTAAATTTCTTTATTTTTTATATTTATTTTTTCCCGCCTGCTGTCCCACTGGAGCCGCACCATCAGGACTCACCCATAAAGCCTGTTCCTGCCAATGCCTTACCTGTCAGTCTCTGGTCCGTCCATCCGGCCTCGGATACCCCCCCGGGGCAGAGTCACGGTGGGGGGCAGACCCTGAATCTTGCAAGTCTCGTTAGGGTCCAAGGCTGCAGGCAGACACCAGCACATCGGGACCCGGCTCAGTGCTCCATCTTCCCAGCTCCAATGGGGTTTTTCTGTGTTCCTGTGGGACGTTGCGGGCCCATACGTCAAGGTGCAAGCGCTGACGTCGGCAATGTCCCTCCCCCTCCTTTCCTTGAAGGAGTAGCCCCTGAGGCTGATTGGTCGCTGGCCTATGCCCTCGACTAATTAAGCCTCCCGAGACACCAGTTTGCTTGCCATCGTGCCCCCAGCCTCCGCCAGGGGTCACCGCATGCTGGGTTGAAAGACCCTCCTCCCGGAGAAGGCGATGCTGCCGGACGCCCAGGCTCATCTGCCCCGGCCCGAGCTCTCCACGAACCCTGGTCACCGTGAGTGGAGGTGTGGCGCTCCAGCGCCTCAGCCTCAGCGCCACCAGGCTAGCTAAGAGTCTATTGACTCAAAGGGTGTAATTCCGATTTCCCAATAAATAAATAAATAAAAACCCGGAACACAGGCAGAGACTTTGAAAGGATGGTAGTATCTATTAGATGGAGGAAGGGTACAGGATTTTCTCCGAGAATTTCTTAGTCAGCCTCAGCCTCAGCCCTGAGTTGCATGAATCAGTGAAAAATCAGTTTCTTCAGACTAAAAAAAAGCTGAAAATAAGTGAAACTAACTTATTACAATTGTGTCCCACTGAAGAAATACATGGAAATGCAATGAATTCCCAGTCAGGTCTGCGTAGTAACAAAAGGCCATTGGGTGTGTAACCCCTAGGTGGCGCTATCCCAAGGGCTACTACCCCTGCCTGCTTGGCTAGTAGCAGGTTAAGGGGCCTGGGTACTGAAATGGGTGCCTCCACCTGGAGGTCAGGGTTGTTAGTGGTCAAGCTAACCTGGGCACAGCCCTCCGGGACACTGTAACCCCCCTCTTTCCCTTCTAGTGGCCTGAACAATATACAATGACCCTTATTCACCATGCAATTACCCACACTGTTTGCACTTACCACTAGGGCTGGTTCCTCTAGCTCGACCCTGGGGATCCCCTGAAAAACAAGGTTATGCACAGCAAATAGCAACAGTACAGTACTCTTGGCACAAACTGGAACCACAGTCAGGTTAAATGCAAAAAGAGTTAGATCTGATTTATTCAGGGGACTTGAACAAGGGAAGGGCGTAATCAGGTTGATTGGCTTAAAGGCTAATTCAATTAGACAGTTATGCATGCACTTCAGAGTCCCTACACAGTCACACACTCTGGATACCCAGGTAGGAAAAAGGTGGGCTAGACAGGAACGTTGCCCAGTGTAGGCCGGCTTGCAGCTGGTTGGGGCCCTGTGATGGAAGAAAGCAACATGCACAACACACACTATTTGTAATTCGGAGCTGGAGGGCTCAGTTCGTGAAGGAAAAGACAACAAAGCAATCAGATGACAACACTTTAGATTTAGCTGTTGTTGCAGGGAGCTAGCCTGATGTTTACTCATGATACCCAATACAGGACACAGGCAGGACAAAATCGAGACTGCAGGTCATTGAGCTGGAGTGCCAGGAGAAGCAGGGCCCACACGAATCACAGAGGCTTCATTCCTGTTCAAGGCGTTGAGCAGGGGGCTGATCCCCAGGCAGGTCTCCTGTTGATGACTTTCTCTGTGTAGCAGGTATTCTGGCTGGGCCAGTGTGGCAGGGCACAGGCCGAATGGAAATGAATACGGATTCAGTCTGTTGAGCTGGATGCAGCCTCCAGCAAGCAGAGCACAGATCAGACATACAGTGGGGAACCAAATCATGGCCCACTAACAGCACACAGCACATTTACAGTAAGAAATTCTACTTTACCAGGCAGATTACTATCCAGTCGCAATTACAGAGTCTCTGTACGAACTGGGAGTTCAAAGGTGGCTGGAAATCCTGACAGGCCGATTGCATTCAGCAAATCTTCAATCTTCTTCAGGTTAAAGCCTGGTCACAGTTCTGTGGATTATATCATCCTCACAATTCGGATTCAGTCCAAGTAAATGTCAATTTCCCTCTCAGAGACAGCAGGTAGGCCAAAACTCGGCCCTTTCACTGTTCTCCCATGCGAACCCACGCAGGATTGCTGCTCAAATCTCTCAAGCTGTTACTCCTTCACTTCCCAACTCTGAACTAACTGAAACTGCAAGCAGTCTGTGACTTTCCCCAGGATCCAAACCAAAAGGTTTGCTTGGCTGATCTGTCTGTCAGTCACAACAAGGGCTCCCCCTCCAGGTTCATTTAGGCACCAAAAGCCCAAAACTACAATTCCTACAGAATTTTGCTCCCACAAGACCCCTGGGGACAGGCTCCATTTTAAAGTCCCCAAAGGTACTGATTGGCCTATTTCGGCTGTCCAGGACCAAGATGGTGGAAATAAACAGAACTGTCCATGCTGCAAAGAAGGCAGGTTAGACAAATTGCAATATCTTTACCATTCTAATAGATAACCAGCAAACAAGCACATCTTCTGACAGAGCTCCCACTGCGCTAATAGTGATGGCAGAAACGGAGCGATCACCTGGCAGCCCCGACGGGACTCAAGTTCAAGTTTATTGCAGGAAAACTCCGTTGAGCAAGCTCATTCACAAGGAGGTCCTGAGGAGGACATACAGTCAAATACATTAAGAGAATTACATGATATTACATAGTGTACATAAAGAGCTCCCCGGATACACAAAATTCATGATGGGAGGTGACACTAATTATAAGACAATACATTGCATACATTAGGATTTCACCAGAGAAAAATAATGTTCCTGGAGAAAGTAACAGTAATTACATAACTGTACCTAACACGCTAACAGAATTCCATCAGATACACTGTTAATGGTGAGAGGTAGAGCTAGTTACATAGAGAGATGGAGCCTATGAAATCATGTGGTCGATAAATTGATGCCTCAAAAACGACATTCAGTTTAATGACAGTTACAGGTGTCTCTTAATTTGGCCATGGCTAACCTTTTAAAAAAGTTAACAGGGACAATACTGGATAATTTCAGAGAGGATTGTAACAGATTCCAAATAGCTGGCAGCGAACATGAGATAGCGCGTTTGCTAAAGGATGTACGGGTCCTAGGTACATCGAGGAGGAGAAAATCAGACTTCCTGAGGGAGTAAACACTGTGTGATATGTGTACTAAGGAGGTTAGGTATTGAGGTAGTTTATTCAGAAGAAGTTTTAAAGTCCAGATACCAGCATGGAGTGACCGTCTAACGGTCAGCGAGGGCCAGCCAACTGTGACGTATAGATCACAGTGATGGGTTTGGGGTAGGGAGTTTGTAATAAATCGAAGGGAGTGCTGGTAGAGAACATCTAGCTTATGAAGACTGTTAAGTGCTGAGGAGTTGTAGATTATGTCACCGTGATCAAGAAGGGGGAGGAATGTGGCCTGAACCAGTCTGGTTCTAATCTCCGTGGGAAAGAAGGACCTGTTGCGAAGAAAAAGCCTAACCTGGCTTTTAGTCTTTTAGACAAGTCATCAAGATGATCATTGAAGGAAAGCTTGTTGTCGAGCCAGAAACCGAGATATTTGAACTTTGAAACGATTTCCAATTGTTCACCTAGGGAAGTATTTATAAAGTCGTTAGGTAAAACAGGAGTGGCAGAGGGGGCGGTACATGGGTGGAGGATCATGGTTTTCGTTTTCTTGGCATTAAGGAGCAGCTTTGCATTAATTAGATTATTTTCTAGCTGTGCAAAGTCAGCTTGAAGGGTGTCCCTAACTCCTTCCAGTGAGGGACCAGATGTGTACAGGACTGTGTCATCTGCAAAAAAATGCAAGTGGGACTTGGTAATCTAGTGGTCAAGATTGTTTATATATAACATATATTTCTGACGTGGAACCTTTGTAAAAGAGCCAAGGCCCAAAGGTAGTTGTAATCCTAGACTTGATAAATAAATAAGGAAAAGAGGACGGGGCCTAAGATAGATCCCTGTGGGACTCCCCTAGCAGTAGGTAAGGAGGACGAAAACAAATCTCGTGTTTTAACTTTCTGAGTCCTTCCCATCAGGTAACTATTGAACCACTGGGTTGTGGATGGACTCGAGCGTGGAAACACTCAGCCCCCCCCCAGATCAATTATAACTGCACAAAAGGCAGCTCTTAAAGACACAATGCACAGAGGCTATACAGGCACTCTCTGGCCATAACATTTAATCTGCTAAAACGCAGGACACCAGCCTGGCAGTGAGCATTTAGGCAAGCTTAAGGAAGACTTTTCAGGAACCCCCATTTGTAAGGGGGTTACAGGTGACTTTTGCAAGATAGTTGGTACAAATCGAAGTGGGAAGAAGCACTTGAACGTTTTTCATTTGGTGAGCCTGATCCAGGACGTTTACACAAGCAGTTAGTAACTTAGTGGGTCAACTCTTCGAATCCTTCGATATTTTCACTTACCTGAGGGAAAACCCAGCAAAAAATCAAACCTCTTCATTCTGCTCAGTGCTCACAAATTGGCATTGGTGCCAAGAGTTATGCTTCCATGTCCCAACAGTGCTGATGTGCCGCAGCCTGTCTGAACTGAATCAATGCCAAGTCACCATCTGAAAGAAAGAAAAGCTGCCTGAAATGTGGCCTTCTTATACACACTTGGCAAAGTATTCCCATGGCCGCTCTAAGCAATTTGGCACCAGTGGGATTTTGAAATCCAAATATGCCTACGCCACTGATTGGGAGGGTTCAGCACCATGTCAGTAAATGATGGAACAGGACCGGAAGGCGGGGACATTTGCGGGGGTGGGGGCAAGACACAACTCAGCATAAGCATTCTTTCAGTGGAGACGTGGAGAAAGGGGAGCCAAATGATGGCATGAGGTCACAGCAGGAGTCAGGACATGCTTTTTTGTTGTTTTTTGCTGGAGGCAGACTCAGACTTCTCATGCTAGTTAAACCTGTGCTGTGAGTGTTTGTGCAGTGTGTCGCAAGGCCGGGCTCCCAGCACATAGTGGACTCAGGCAGCACCAGCAGAGACTATGAACAAGCAGTCAAAAACATATATCTTCGTGCCTTATTCGCAGGTGCCCCTAAACAGCTGGCACCCCTAGGCTGCAGCCTACTTTGCCTATGCATAAAAACTGCCCTGCCCGGAGTACTTGTGGTTGTGGGGGTGTTGAGCTTGGGGGCGGGTCTGCTGCAATACTAATGGTGACCCAGCGTAGTACAACAGTGAGGTGGGCTCAGGAGTGGACTCACACTGGGTTGGATTGGCCATGTCTGGGATAGTGCTGCTGCTGGCAGTGCATTCCAGGTTGGGAGGAAGGTGCCACATTCTGCCCCCACAGCAAAGCCTGCGGTGGGCTGAGGAGGCCCCTCCAGGTTTATCCTTCAGAGGTTTGTTATATGAGTGTAAGGAGCTTTTGGTCAGCACTTTGGGGGAGGGTCAGGGGCACAGGTGGGAAGAAAGAGAAAAGTGGCAGCTGCCAGGATGAATAATACATTTATTTATATGGCACCTTATCAATTGCCAAGGCGCCTAACAATATAAAACAATTACATCAGTATAGAACAGTTACATCATTCACAAAGTACTTAAATAAAACATTAATTCAATTAAAATGCATAATCAAAGCAGCAAATCAGATAAAAGCAGACTATTCAACTGGGTGAAAATGCTTGGTGCCAAAAAAAACGGTTTTAGGCCCCGTTTAAATGAAAACGCCAGCTCTGTTGGATGGGCCCCATGCCTCCACTGGATCTCCATGCGGAGCTAGATGTTACTTAAGCATTATACCCCTCCAGGGTGTGGGTATACTGGTGGATTTAGTACGACTGGTGTGGTTCGGTCATGAGGCGCAGCCGAGCGACTTAATCACAACAGGAGTTTTAAATTCACCAGTATACCCACTCCTTGAAGGGGTATATCGCTATTATACAATGGCCCTGTTTTTAGTAAGAAAACATATATAGAAATAGTTTTTTATTATTTTTTCATTTATGCTCCACTAAAAAATAAGTTCCTTGTTGCTAGGTAGTGACCCCCCGCATTTGCTTACTTTTTAAATCTGTCTGTCTCACGCCCATAAGCAAGTTAAGGGCATGGTAGCGGTGTTTGTGAGAAGAAGGGTTGGCGTTTGGAGGGTTTGCATTTCGGTTTGGAGGGCTTACAGGAGAAAAAAAATTATTATACAATGGAGTAAATCAAATGTGGCAAAGGCTGCAACCTGATTGGTTGGCTGGTACCTTTCCCACCGTGGTAAATCCTCCAGTGTACCCATGGGAAAAAAGTGCCTGTCAACCTTATCTCGTGACAGTTCGGTCGCTTTCACTGTAATCAAAACTGCAGCCATTTGTCCTGTCGCTGCTTCGCTAAAACACCGCGGTAAATATTAAAAAAATGACATCCTCCTTCCAACCGTATGGACCTGTTACTTACAAAATATCTAAAAAAAATAAATAAAACAACATTTGCCATTGTATAATATTAATTTATCCCTCCAGGGTGTGGGTACACTGGAGGACTTAACATGACTGGTGTGATTCGGTCACTTGGTAATCACATCAGGCCTGGTAAATCCAGTGTACTCACACCCTGGAGGGATAAATTGCTTAAGTATGGATGTTCCCGCTGACTGAGGCTGCTGATTCAGTGTTTAGTACCCCCCGTGAAGTTTCCCACTACAGTACCAGTCAGAGGTGGCATCCGAGGGTGTAGAACTGTTTTACTGGGTAATATTTCAGTGTTGGATGGCTCGTTTTCCTCAGTGAATATGTTTTCGAGCTCATCGGGTTGAATTACATCTAATGAGATGGTTTTATTTACCATGGGTACCGTATGTAGCGTTTGAAAACGGCAGCGGTTTGTTTGAAGTTGGCGGGAACAGAGACATGTGTTCGGCGGCAGGAGATTCGGTGGCTGGTACCTTTTCCTGCGGGTACACCGGGGGATTTACCCCGCTGGGAAAGGTACCAGCCAACCAATCAGGATGCAGCAGTTGGCTGATTCAGTTTACGGCATTGTATACTAGGAAATTGGTGGAGGCATTGATGCTGGATACAAATATTACATGGGGAAAACATTTTTTTTATTTGCGTTTGTTGTGTGCTGAATGCCTCCCGCATGGTTACCATCTGGCGGCGTAAATGTAGAATTGTGGGGTAGTGTGTGGACTTCGCTCCGCCTCATACAGCGGCTTCGTCCATTACCGGGCACACCTAGAGCAGGCCCCGCGAGTATTTCTGGGTGACCGCCTCCCGATCCAAAGTCCCGCCCGCCGGCCCGCCACGCCCTGCCTTCTCACTCGCAGCCCGCTGGCTGGCTGGCCGAGAAACGGAAGCGGAACTAAAGAGGGAGGGGAAGGGGGCAGCGGGACACAAACAGAGCTGCAAACGGAGAGAGAGAGAGGGGGAAGGAAAAGCGAAAGGGACCGCGGAGCGACCCGGGGCACCGGGCAGCGTGGGAACCCGGCCGGTCCGCCCGCCCGCAGCACCCTGCTTCCACCTGTTGGTTCCCCCGCCCCGCCTTCTTGAGAAAATGAAATCGAGCTCCGAAGCGGGCAGCCTTGCAGGTGACTGGAAAGGTATGCGTGTCTCCCTAGCTGGCAGGCTCTTTTCCGCAGAGCTCCGAGGTCTGTGGCTGTGAAGACGGGTACAGAGTCGGGCAGACACGCTCCTCTTAGTTTAACTCCCAGACAGCTGCCCTGCACTGTACCAGCTAACTTTGAGCACGTTTCTCGACAACTTACTGCACACTATCGAGGACAAGGGTCAGGCTTAAAAACAAGTGGCAGACTTCTGCCATGAGCCAAATAGCATTTTGCTAAACGTATCTGTATTTCTTTTAATGTTGCTAAATTACTACTGCAGTTCCACTGACTGCAGCTCAATATTCAACGCACTTAGTGGTTATTTTGCCTAAAGGTTAAGGTGACACTAAGCTTAAAAACATTAACTGTAAGCCGGTTATGTTTTAACTTTGTTTTCTAGTGATTTGTTTTTACTTTCCTCTGCTGTCTGTCTGCTAGATGCTGTAGATCTGTATCTGACTCTCCCCTGCTAAACCTTACGGTTTGATATCGCATACGGTTGTCATGGTGAGCACTGCAATGTTCTAGGCAAAGACACTGTGAGGCTAAGAGCGGAAAGGCACATGTGTTCAATTTTTTTTCATATGGACTACAAAGATAGCCTGTAAATCTTGGAAAGGAACATTGAAAATGAAAAGTATCCTCTAGTAAACAGCAGTAGGTGAAACAGCTTATTTGTGAAAGCTTGTGCTATTTTTTTTTTTAATTGCCAGTTCAAGTTTTAAATACTAAATTTACCACAATCGGGGACACCTCTTATACATGGTAATACTTGCTCAAGAAACTGTTTACAGTGTGTGGCCTAGTGTGAACAACATTTTCTGAAAGAGAATTAGTCATTATAAAACCATTGTGAGAATCTCACCTATTTTATGTGACTACCCCATCCCTTCTGCCTCAGACAATACAGGTTGGTGCCTGGGTTTGTGGTTATAATTGGCTGGGCGAGTGGTGCGGTAACTCCGCCAATGAGGATCCTTTCAGCAGCGTACTGCCAGGGTGCTTCCCCACTGAAAATGAAATACAGCCCCATCCCTTGGAAACAGGTAGAACAATATACAGTCCTCTCCCCTCTTACAACTCTAAGCAGGAAATATCCCACTACACAGTAATGCAATGGCTGCGACAGTTTTCAGAAAAATAAACTGGTTTATTTTGGGGTGGATAAAGAGGTAGGGAGCAGTGGAAGCAATGGGGAATAAAAACATTCAATACTCTGATTCTAAACTCTATGCAAATCAGCAAAATGACAAAACATTGGCATTCATAAATAGTATTATGCATTCCAGGATTACCAGCCCCAGTTCTACTCCCTCCACTGGTGCACCAGTTAACTCCACAGTCCCTGTGAGGGCTCTCAGTTTTGGTGTGCACACACTGAGCAGTTGCTGGCCTGCGATGTGGAAAAGCTGGGTGCAGCACAGGTGAAACACTGGGGTGCTGCAGTGCACAGTACCAGCCACACCAGGGGTGCAGTGAAACAGTTTTATTCCTGGCTGTACTAGTTGCTAAGGTTGCGCAGGAAGCCCAGATGTAAAGTTAACAAGCTGGCTAGCCGAACAGTTAGAAAAGTATTTGGGTAAATCGCAGTACTTGTGTCCTTTGAACAGGTGCAGACTGTTGAGGGATTTCTCCCCTTTTCAGGCAACTGGGAAGAATGGGCAAGAAAGGCTTTGAATGCAGGCGAAGATGCTCTTCACCCCACAGAGGGACTTGTCTTCACCCACCTTGACTGTAGGTAGGCAGGCTTCACCCCACAGAGGGACTTTTCTTCACCCACCTTGACTGTAGGTAGGCAGGCTTCACCCCACAGAGGGACTTTTCTTCACGCACCTCAACAGTAGGTAGGCAGCAGCAGATCAAGCAGCAGGACCTCTGATCATAAGTCCTGACAGAAAACTCCGTCTCTGAACTGGTAAGGAAATGAGGCAGTTGCTTTGGTTCTCACTCTCCACAGCAGACAAATATTTCTTCAGCAGGCTTTGTATATTTGTGGCACCAGATATCCCAGTTTGTTCAGCTGAGGCAAATCCCAGTTCTAGGGGATTTACCAGGATCTATGGTCACCAGTTCTCGACTTCGGCAGAAGGTACCGACTTCAGGATCTTCTATCTAACGGCAGCAGCAGTTGACAGAAATGCACCTTTTCATTTAACTTTCACTGAAAGCCTCACTTTAGCTCTTAGCTTGTGCAAAAGGCACAAAATGCAGGCTTTTCTATCTGACAGCAGCAGGAGTGGTCCAGAAATGCTTCTTCTCACTTCAAAACTTTCAGAGAGACATTGGCAAACTGTAAAGTTTAGAATCCTCAGGTTTAAAACTCAGTCTCTCATTGGTCCACACTACTCATGAACTCTTCGCCCTGATTGGCAGTACTTCTGATCGGCAGTACTGCAGCTACCAATCATATACCATGCTGTTCTCCAGCAGCCTCAGCAAAGATGGTCGCCATTGAACAGTCCTCTCAGCTCAGTCACTTTCCCTAAACTGTAAAATAATTATGGTCCATTGTTGGCAGCATTTGGCTGCATGGCTAGCACCCTCCTGGTCCCTTCTGATGGTCACTAGGGCCAGGGGGTACATTTTGGGGGACAGGAGCAGAGTTACCAGCTCCGTTTTGTGAGCTCCCCAGGAGGAGCTGTGTCTCTAAACAGCCATCCTCGGCTGCTAAGCATTCTGGGACATGTAGTCCCTGGCAGTCGTCATCTTTTCCCTTACTCCTGACCCACTGATGGCATTGGCAGGGTCATGGAGTACTTTAAAAGTTTATTTTCTTTCTTTTCTGGTCCCCACAGCCCCTGGGGAGATGAATACCTCACTGCGGCGCTTCTGCTGCGCTACTTGTGGCCGCGCCTAGGTGCTAGGCCAACAGTCGCGGCCTTGTCCTGTGCTCTCCGCCCCTCGCAGTAGTTCGGGCGGACAACCTCATGCTGGTTGCTTCTATATTGGGCGCTTGAGGTGCGGGTGATTTTTTCGCTCCCGGCCCCTTTGCAGTTTGGGGAGCTGGGGAACGAGACAAGTGGCTCACGGGCCAGAAAAGAAACGGGCGCCAAAGCAAAGCAGCACTCCCCAGCCCTTTGGCAGTCCAAGATCAGGCCGGGGGAACAAAGAAAATGGCAGCTGCAGGAGCTGACAGGTGGCAGTAGGAGCACAGGTTAGCTCCTGACTTGGAAGGTGGGGGTGTTACACTTAGAAAAGTCAGAACAGTGGCTCTCAAGAGCAGCCAGGGATGAATGGCGACACTAAGCTGGGGAACTGCTTCATTCAGACCTGGGAACTTGCAGTATAGAAAGGTATGAAAGACACCTCATTACCAGGCTACAGGGGTATTAGAGTGTTAAACACTGCTGCGCTTCTTCCTCACGTCTGTACGCAGCAAGTACTACTCTGCCTATAAATCAGACAGGTGTTTGGGGGGTGGTGGCCTGGAAGGCAGTGCTCCCCATATATTTTTTTTTTTTTTTTTTAAGAGCTGCCCATACCTGGAAACTGTCCTTTCAAAGCCCTCTTCTTGGGGACATACACCCATAGAGACAAAAAAAATGGGAAGCCTATGTTGCATCTTGTGCCTTTTTATAGTACTCCACAGTCAATATCAGTGGGATGCAGCACATCTGTCCTATAGTGTAATGCACGATCCAGTCAGCTTTTAGTTGGCTGGAGGCCAACACTCAGTACATTCCAGCACCTCTAGTTTACTTCGTGCATCCCTACAAGTTGGTTGCGATCGAAGACTGCTTCCAACTTCTTAGGTATTTAACCTTTTATTACTTTATTTTTTTTTTTTTTTTTAGTAAGCTAATTAGATGTTTATAGGATAATCACTGCTGTGGCCCTTAAGGCCACCACCAGCAGATGGTAGAATCTGTTGCCACCTCCCTGAGAAGCTGTTTTTTTTTTTTTTTTTTTTACTAGACTTCAGGAGGTAAGACATATGGAGCATTTAACTGCTAGTTTAAAGATGCATCTTGGTGTCTGCTAGATGAAATGGTTGAAAGTTGACAAGTTACTAGAAAAAAATGGACTCAGCCGCAAATAATGGTCACTGACTGGACTTTCCAGTCAGCATTTATAAGCGTGGTGGTATATTATACTTGACCTGATGTGATGTACTTTTTTTTTAACAGCACACGCTGTTTGTTTGAATGGTTTTTACTTTTATGTTATAAAATTACTAAAGAAAGTTTAAAAAAAGATAAATGAAGGTTGTCTTCCCCAATCAAGTACATATAGAGGTTTCTCAGCCTTTCCTTGTGCAGGCTGTCATGCTGACCCTGTATCATCCTTATAGCCCTTCTGTGCACTGCCTTGATCTGGTTTATGTCATTTCTCAGGTAGGTACTCTAGTACTGTGCACAGTAGTCCAGGTGCAGATGTACTGTCCCCTCACTACCCCACTTGACCAACCAGGAATTCTGTAAAGCTAGCCTTCTCTGTCCCCCGATGTCGGACCACACAAGGGCAACACTCCTTCAAAGCAACACACTTCCTAGGGACATCGCTAACACCCTGAATTTTAACCCCTTTAAGCGCAGACTTCGTCTGCACTTGGTGGCCAGTGCCAGCTGTGACTGCACCTTGTAACATTTTCTCGACTGCCCCCTACCTCTCCTGTATCAGATACCCCCAATTATCCTTTTCCATTTCTGTCTTCTCCACCTCTACTAGGCCCTCTGCACACCCGCCTTCCTGGCTCCCCATCCCCTTTTCTCCACACCATCACCTACCCCCTCCCCATGTCCCCGTCCCCAGACCCTGCCCTCTCTTATTTATTTATTTTTCCAGTTCCTAGACCTCTCCTTAATTCACTTTTATCCCTTCTCCCCACCCATATTAAGCCCCAATGTTTTCCCCTTTGGGCTCCAGGGATGGTCTCTGTTACATCTGTTACTTAATTTTCCCTGTTGAATGTTGACAAAGCCTCAGGCAGCCCTAATACTGTTACAATATGTAATTTGATAATTAATTAATTTCTCATGTTTTGTGTTTTTACAGTTTTATCTATGTATCATTTGTTTGCCTGTCTTGTTATAACTTGTCCTGTTTCTGTGACGTGGAACCTCTGTAAAAGAGCCTTTTGGTTCAAAGGTGTAATTTCCGAAACTTAAATAAAATAAAAATAAATGGATCTGTACAGCGGTTGGATCAGCTCCTTCCTTCTGTTGGTGAACCCCATTTATGCACCCCAGCAGCCTGTTAGCTTTTACTTCTGCCTTTTTTCATTGCATGGATGGCTTTAGGTTGCTAATTATTGCTATCCTCGGATCCTTTTCTTCCTCCAGTACTGTCCTTTACTACCCCCCATCTGTATTCAGCTCTTGTAGCCAGTATGCTTGACTTTGCAATTTTTTTGCATTGAACCACAGCTTCCAGATACCAGACCACCTCTCTAACTTCACAAGGTCCTCCATTAGGTCCTTGACCTCTCATGCATGCCTTCTCTCCCCACAGAGCTTGGTGTCCTTGTCTGAGAGTTATATTTTGCCTTTCATGCCATCCCCTACGTCGTTAAAGACCACCTTAAACAACGCTGGTCAGAGCAACGACCCCTACAAGACCCTGTTGGTCACCTCCCTCATCCCTGAGAGTCCCTGCCACCACCGCCTTCACCCTTTGAGTCCTTCCACTGAGTCAGTCTGCCACCCACATAGTAGATTTGTTTCCTGCTCCTAGATCCTCCCTCTTTTTTAATCACCTTCTTATGGGGAACAGAGTCTGAATAGAGCATGTCTGCTGCCTGCCCCGTGTCTACCGCCCTCGTCACCAAGTCAGAAGTTGATCTGGCATGACCTTCCTGCCATAAACCCATGCTGTCTCTTGTCTAGAGCCTCTTAACCTCGAGCAACTCAGCCATTCTGTCACGGTGATCTCCATCAGTTTTGCCCACTGTAGAAGTCAGACTGACAGGCCTGTAGTTCCTTGGGTCATTGCTTGGCCTACTTTTGTGCAGCGCCACTACATTTGTGGTTCTCTATTGCTGCGGCGCCACACCCATATCTAGCGAACTGTTAAACGGGTCCATCAGCGGGCTTGCAGTTTCTCAAGCCAATTTGTTCTGTACCCTGGAGTACCTGCCATCAGGCCCTGGGGATCTGTCCACCCTCAAGGTCTTGACCCCTTCAGGACTCTGTCCTCCTTTACCATAATCGCTCCCTGTTCCCATCTTCCCCTCTGGCACTGGCCAGTCCTGCTTTTTTTTTTTTTTTAAAGGGTACCTAAACAAGCAGTTTTTAAAACTGCAAACTCCAAAATCCGGCTTCATTGTGAGGTAAAGTAAAGGCTGCTGTTTACATTTATGCTAAAACTGCATTAATGTAAATAACATAAATGCAGTTTCATAGCTTTTGAAAAATGTAAACATCAGCCTTTCACTTTCAAAAAACAGCCTTGGTTTCTCCCTAAGATGTCTGCCATGTGTGTTAAGTGATGAGTCATGATGACATCATCGGAGTCAGAGACAGAGATCCACATATATTTCTATAGTGCTAACTAGTTTGTCTTTCCCTCTTTATTTTGAATTGTTGTACCAGAACGATCAACACCATGTATTAACTCGTGGATTATTTTGATCAGTACACATGTTAGGCTATGATTTTGTTCATTTTGTTTACTTTAACTTGCGGAAAATGTTTTGCAATCCAGCTGACTTTTTGTTTAGCAAACTGCATTACAGTACAACATAACACTTCAAATACCTGATGATCTAGTGATTATATGATGCACTGAATTCTGTTTTTTGTTAACCAGGAGAGACACACTAAGCTGAAAGCTTGTTTACGTGTGGCCTCAGAGCACAAGGAAGTTTAATGATTTACTTAGGGTCACACAGCAAAGTACCAGCCTTGTTCAGTTCCAAAGCTCACGCTCTCTTGTTAATCCACAAATAAGGCTTTCTTTTTCCACGTGAACCCCTGCACCTAACCTACCTTCTGTTGAACACCCCACCATCCATACCCTGTCCTTAGTACTGCCTGTGGCCGCATATGAGTTTGCGGTCTCATGAAGAGAATTATCACACTTCAGATTGTAATCTTGTACCTCAGAGAGTTGTGCACACCTGTACTGATATGCATCATCAGCTGGCACTGTTAAAAAATGCCTCCCAAATCACTCCCCAGTCCACATTCTCAATGCTTGCCGTTTTCTCCCACGGTAAACATTGAGTGGATTACCACCTTTCTGCACAGTGAAGGTAGTATGTACACTTCCCTGTTTTTCCCACCTCATTAACCAACAACTAGATCTTCCTTGAGGGCCAAGCAATAAGCATCATGACCCACCAGAAAAACTGCTGTCCATGCCCTCATAAGGGCTGCACTTACAATGGATAACAATATTATTAGCCGGAGAGGCATACTAATACCTTGAGCGAATCCACCTGACTTCCAGTGTCAGTCTACTCCTTTAGCAGTGATCTGCAGAACCCCGCAGGACAGTGCCCAGCAATTGTTCTCCAGTACTATCCTGTGCTCTACTCCACAATGCGAGTTGGCTGGCTACCACCCTTCCAAATCTTGAATGAGCTATACACAACTCCCTCAATACTGTCCTAACAAACGTTAACACACACCCCCCCCCACCAGAGGGTAATCTCCCTACACTGAATTCAAGTAACAGATTAGGTACAGCCCTGCCACTCTGAGTATTTGTCATCGCTGTCTACTCTCATCCACAGTCAGGTAGTGATCATGATGCTGACAGCCCCACATTTCAGATATCACAGTGATCTGCTCAGCGTCCTCCTTCATGTCTTCAACCAACCTGAATATAGCTGTACCCTGCTGGAATGGCCTCTTCAGTCCCTCTCTGGCATTCATTCTTCTCACCTGCTCTCCACACCAAAACCTGGTGAGTTCGCTACCCTTCCTCATCATTAATGTGTTTAGTACAGTCTCCAGTGTTAAATTTACATATTAATAATAAACATGATCTTCTGGTAAGCCAGGTTGATAGCAGCATGGCACAAGTGGAAAAATAGGCTTTCCTACCCATATAAGATCTAAGCCACCTATGACTAGGCACTATTATATGACGTGCATAACGATGTGCACACCCATCATTTAATAGTGCCTAATCAAAGACAGCCTAGATATTTTAAGGACAGGAAAGCCCATCATTCTCCTTGTTCTCTGCTGCTATGAGCTTGACTTACTGGAAATATATGTTTATATTTGATATGTGAAAATAAAACGGGGACTGTACTACTTGCATTCATGATGCAGAAGGGTGATGAGCTCACCAGTTTTCGGTGTGAGAAATAATAGTGAAGAATGAATACCAGAGGGGAACTGATAAGGCCACTCTTGCAAGGTACTGCTATATTCAGGGAAGGGGAAGACAGAAGGAGAGCTATATGAGCAGATTAGTGTGAGAAATGAGATGTGGGGCTGCCAGCACCTTGATCACTACTTGACCCTGTTGTCCTGGCCAACATTCCCCTTCCCATAAAACCAGTTCATGCAATTGTCCAAGGCTGTGTGTGAATATTATTGTTTGAAATGGCTGCCACTACATGTTCAGTCACTTCACTACCAGTCTAGAATTGCTTGTAAAGCACCTTGTGATACAATGTGTATGAAAACCACTATATAAATGCTGATTCTTCTTCATATTATTATTATTATTATGATTTCCCATGGAAAAAGACATGACAAGCATATATTTGCGTTTTGAGAAAGTATGAACTCCAACATTGTACTGCACAAGAACTTTTCTACAAAAAAGAGGTGGCTTTAGGGAGGGGTGAAGGGTGTGGCTGCACCCCCCCCCCACATAGTAACGTACTTGCTTGCTGCTGCATTTCACTTTGTTGAAGAAGTCTGATTTATTGATTGTACAAATGTTTACATTCAAACTATGGATTACATTTGTAGGTTCTGTCAAACACGTACTAGAAAAGAATAATAGCAGAAAATATAAAGGTTTAATAAAAATGTTAAAAAGTGCACATTAAGCTTGCACACCACCCCAGCACCCCCATTGTGGCATCCTGGATCCACCATAACCACTAGACCACCAGGTTATTCAAGATTTGTACTGCCCTGTGGTTTGCCACAGAGAAAGTCGGTCGGATTAAAACACATTTTCAGCATGTTAAAGTAAACAAAATGAACAGAACCATAGCCTAACATGTGCATTATACAAAATAATGGACATGGTTTTGACCATTTGGGTGAAACAATTCTATACAAAGTGAAAAAAGAACTAGTTAGCCCTGTAGAGAGCCATATATCTCTGACATTGGCTCCAATGATGTCATCACATAACACATTTGGAGGCCATTTTAGGAAGCGGGTAAGACAGTTTTTTTGAAATTGGAAGGCTGATTTTACAATTGTCAAATGTTCTGGAACCACATTTAAGTAAATTATGTAAATATAGTTTTAGCATTAATGAATAAAGCAGCCTTTCCTTTAGTCACCTACGGAGTCAGATTTTTGAATAGTTTGTTGTCAAAATGTTGTTTAGGTATCCTTTAAGTATTACAAGGTGTGTACACGTTAGCAATAACCCATGACAGGGTATGGGTCATAGGCATTTAATCCCCACCTTCGGTGTGTTGTGAGGCACGAGGCCACAGGCCGCATGTCCTCACAGTGCCCGATGCATGTATTAAATTCCTGTAACTCCATACCCTGTCATGGTTTATTGCGCTAACATGAGTTATGTTTAAAAAAAACACAAAAATATCCATAAAGGTGTTTTTTGCACTTTTAATAGGGAAACTTTTACTATATCCTGCCACTTGAAAAGTAGTCCCCAGAACCCATGTGTATTTTGTTTACTTTAGGAACATACAAATGCCAAAAATAGTCTGAAATAGCTGACATTTGTATATTCATAAAATAAATAACAGATGCAGGAGTCACTTGCCTCCAAGGAACACTGTTTCTCACCCCAGGAATTCTCCAATATTCATAACTCGTGCAGTCATCCCTTTAAGATAGAACCGCCTGGAGATAGAATGTATGCTAATGATGGAATCCTTATTGGCTCATGCTAATTTTCAAATGATGCCCTTATCAACTGCCAGTGTTCTGCTGCTTTAGAGTTCATTCCTGCCTGACAAGTACAGACTCCGAAGAGTGCTCTCATCAGTCTTTCCTGTCATGCTGAATTCAAAGAACTTGAGTATCTTTATCAAATTTTTTCATTTACTGCCTTTATCTTCTGTTAATTTGTCAATCGCTAAGTTAGTTTATAGTATATATATTTTTTTTTATTTTCTGGGTTTCTCCTGGTTCGGGATAACCGTGGAGGAACAGAGTTTGTTTAAATTCCAGAGTTTTTTGAAAGTAAAATTCCAGTTAGCCAGTTATTTACTTTTAATGCACTATTTTAAAATTCACCGTTACGTTGTAAAGAAGTAACCGATAACCTTGGTTCTCGATTCTTATTGTAACTTATCAGTTCTGGAACTGATCACAAAAAAACACACTTTTTTTTTTTTTTTAAAAAATCTCTCTGCTGGTTTACATTACGTCCGATAAACCAAAGAAGAGAACCGGTGAACCCGGTTGCAGAAATTGTACCCAGTATGGGGAGGTCTTTGCCAAAGCTGACAAACGCTCCTTATGTGTTGTCTGCCTTGGCCAGGATAATTTTCCTGCAGAATGTGATATTTGTAAAACCTTTCCTCCTAAAACAGTGGAAAAGCGTTTGGAGAGGTTGCAGAAAAAGTTGCAAAAGGGTTCCTCAGGCTCTGACCAGCCGACACCCTCTATACAAGTGGGTGAAACCACAGATACTGTTCATACCACCCCGATAAGGGTGCACAAGGCAAGAGACCTGCAGAACTGGCTAACTCCCCGGTTTCTTTGAAAAAAATCAAAGACCAAACATATCGAACCCTCTGCCAGTCGACCTATGGGGACTTCTACGGAGTCCATGGTAATGCCTTCACCTGAGGAAATTGCTCAGGCCCTGAATGTCATTTGGGGTTGGCACCGGTCCCTGGCCCCCCCCTGTCCAGGGGCAAACCCTTCATAAGCAAGCCACCCCTTCTGCACATCCCTCAATCCATGAACGCCTAGAGGTTGAGGACTATGACGAGTATGAGGAGGAGGAAGAAGGTATTGAACCAGAATTCTCCCCTGAACAGGAGTTTGGTTCCCCTCCTAGAACAACAGAAGATTTTTCATCACGTTTTTCCTTTTTGTCAGAAAAATGGTTGATGCTTTGGACCTCACCACCAGTGATGCAGTAGAAGATGATGAAGAGGCCAAGTACCTCAAAATGATGGGGCTCACAGCTACAAAAAGCAAGCTGTTGCTCCTCATCTGTAAATTCCCCAAAAAGATGCTTTAAAATCCTGCAAACTCCTCATTCTGTCTTCCCTGTGGACAAAAGGCTGGAGAAGAAATATCAACTTGACAGGGATGGTGCTGAATTTTTATTCACCCATCCTGATCATCAGGGAGTGGTACAAACAGCAGCTTGTAACAGAGCAAAAGTGCCTTTAGCCTCCCACCCTCCTGAAAAGGACTCTTGAATAATGGATAGCATGGTTAAAAAAGGATATCTGTCTGCCCCCTTGGCGATTAGACAGGCCAGCTATCGGGCATGTGCAGCACAGTGCCAGAAGTCACCGTAGCAATCTGTTCTGGATATGTCCAAGAAAGCCCAGCCTGGTTTCTCGGAGGATTTGGCTGAGACTGCCAGGTGTGGGTTGGAGGCTGCTAAATACCAGCTCCAGATGGCAGCTGACTCGGATGACATGGCTGCCAGATGGATGGCGAATTCTGTATGTTTGAGGAGGTTTGCTTGGCTTGGGGCCACAAACCTGACTCAGGACACTCAAAATTAAAGCTTTGGATTTCCCCACAGAAAATAATTTGTTCTTTGGGGATAAAACAGAGGCTTACATGAAAAGGTGGAGGAATACAAAGCTACCTATAAGAGCAACTCTGCTAAAGAAAGGCCGTCTCCTTCCACTAGGCCTGATGGAAGGGGAGGTGGGGTAGATCTCCCTACAGCAGGCTTTTTTTTTTTTTTTAACCAGACCCAGGCTATGCCACAGTACCAGCAGTACCCTCAACAGACTGGGTACTTCAGCGGCAGGGGCAGAAGGGGATCCAGGCGAGGCTCCCAGGCAAAACAGACTCCCTGACTCCCTGACTCCATTGTCAAGGCTGCCTGCCCACTACCAGTAGAGAACAGACTGGCTCATTACTTTCAGGCTTGGAAAAACATCACCACAGACAAGGGGGTCCTGGAAGTAGTGAGTCAGGGTTTGTCCCTAAGCTTCAGATCCTTCCCAAACCTAAGATCCAAACCTAAGATCCAGAGTATTCAAGCCAGCTTCCATAGCAGAAAGGAAGTTATGGGAAAAGGAGGTTCAAAACCTGCTGCTGTCAAAAGCAGTGGAACCTGTTCCTCCACAGCAAAAGGGAAAAGGCTTCTACTCTAGGTACTTTCTTACCACAAAGAAAAATGAGGAGTGGCGGCCTATCCTAGACCCCCAGACTGTTAAACATCTGACAAAGCCAAAGTTCAAAATGGTAACATTGGCAGTGATTCTGCCAACACTCCAGAAAGAAGATTGGTTGGCATCCCTGGACCTAAAAGATGCCTATTTCCACATCCCCATACGAGAGTCCCACAGAAAATATCTCTATTCAGACTCCCTTCAGGTCACTACCAGTTCTCAACACTGCCATTCAGCCTCACTTCGGCCCCAAGAGTGTTTACAAAGTGCTTGGCAGTAGTGGTGGCACAGCTGAGAAGGTTGGGTGTCACAGTATTCCCATATTTAGATGACCGGTTTGTGGTAGGAAACTCACCACAACACAAAGGAGCACCTTTAGTTCACCCAAGGCCTCTTGGAGTCCCCAGGGTTCCAATACATCTCTGCACAGGTTCTGCAATTCATAGGAACAGAGTTGGAACCACCCTGGAGAAACGTGCATGCCCCTCAGGGTAAGAAAAAGTTCAGTTGATGGCTCATGAACAGATTCAAAAACTGCAAAAAAGTTCTTCAGTTCCTGGGCCATGGTGCAGCCACAGCCATATCTTGGGTCAATTCAGATGAGGAAACATTCAGTTCCACCTCAGGGCACACTGGTGCCAAAGAAGGGATCCTCTCTCAAAGTTGATTCCAGTAACAAAAACATTACTCCACAACCTCCAGTGGTGGAAAGAGGAAGCCAGCCTAAGGGAAGGGGTTCCTTTCCAACAGGAGCCCCCGTCCATGATTCTCACAACAGATGCATGACTGCTAGGGTGGAGGGCTCATCTAAAGGATCATACCATCCACGGTATATGGTCAAGTGCAGAGTCACTTCAGCACATCAACCTTCTGGAGCTCAGAGCAGTGTTGTTAGCAGTAAAGGCCTTTACACCACTTCTGCAGGGAAAGGTGGTACAGATCAGAACAGACAATACCACCACAATGTATTACATAAACAAGTGGGGAGGTACAAGGTCAAACCCTCTTTGCACAGAAGCTATGACAATATGGAGCCTGGCTTACTCTCTAGGAGTTTCCCTTTAGGACATTACTCTGCAAGCAAGGACAGTACCTTAGCAGATGCTCTGAATCAGATCAGCCAGGCCTATCTCGAATGGTCCCTGAACAGACAGGTGGTGGAAGTGATTTTTTTCAGAAGGTGGGGAACCCCAGAGATCTCTTTGCATCCCATGAGAACCACCACTTGCCAAAGTACTGTTGCAGGCCAGCAGCCCAGGGGACAATTCCCATGGATGCTCTGTCCTTGGATTGGTCAGGCATGTACTTGTATACCTTCCCTCCATTCCCTTTAGTGCTCAGAGTTTTGATCAAACTCTGATCCCAACCAGCATCAATGATCTTGATAGCACCAGATTGGCCCAGGCAGCCATGGTACTCTCTCCTGCTTTCCATGTCTGTAGCCAAACAGATACACTTTCCTTGGAGGCACAACCTTTTAACCTCCAATCCAGGGAGGATTCTGTATCTGAACCTCGGATCCCTCCGACTCAAGGCATGGCTCTTGAGGACTTCGAATATGCAGGCTTGCATCTCTCAGACAGAGTTTTGGATGATTTAAGGGGTTACAGGAAACCATCTACTAAGAAAACATGTGCTTTGTCTGCCAGCCCGGTGGCGCTGAGGGTTGAGGCACTGGACACCACACCTCGCATTGTGCTGGCGACCCGGGTTCGGGAACGGACTCTGGCCATCGGGGGTTGGCAGGGGGGTGGAAGGATTGAGCGTCCCACGACTCGCTCTCCTTCCTCTGGGGTGGGTGGGCAGATACTCCACTGCAGTGGCAGCCCGGCAGGGCCAGGTGTACTACAGCGAGCTCAGCAAGGGGAAGAGTGTGGGCGGTGTCCGCACAGCTGTGCACTGACACTATTGCACGCCAGGGCCCTACAGGAGAAAAGCTGGCAGAAAATTGCAGGGTGATTGCAGTGGCTGATGGCTGTGCCCTGCGCCCCCAGACACGAGAGGCGCAGCCTCCGGGTGTCTACGCTACAGGTCCCCAAGGGGGAGGGTCTTGCTTACTGGCCATCCCATGGGGTTGGGTGTGATGCGCGCGCCAGATCTGGTGTGGGTGCCAGTGGCCGGGCGATTGCTGGGACCGCTCCACAAGTGTGGAGGAAAAAGAAAGTTCAGATGGAAAACACATGCTTCAAAATGAAAAAGGTTTTCTGTTTGGTGTTCCAGCAGTAGTGTTACCAACTAAGGCAGGGATCCAAGCACTGCTAGACTACCTTATTCATTTACATTCTTTGGGCCTGCAGCCCACTACTCTAGAGGTCCACCTAGCTTCAGTGTCTCCCTACAGTTCAGTAGGAAAGGGTGCTGCCTTGGCATCATATGCTATATTCAAGAGATTTTTCAAAGGTCTAGCCCATTTGCACCCCCCCCCCCTTCATAGGGAACTGGTGCCAACTTGGGACTTGAATGTTTGTAATAGCCAGGCTCATGGGTCCCCCATTTGAGCCTGTGGCATCAGTTCATCTGTGAACTTCAAGCTCTGTGCATTGATCAGGAATACATTTCATTCCACAGAGATAAGGTAGTCCTATGAAAAAACAGGACATTTCTACCCAAGATGGTTTCTGATTTCCATCTAAACCAGTCCCATTACTCTACCAGTCTATTTCACTGAACATTCTAGTTCAGGTGAGCGCAGACTATAGTCTGGATGTTAAACGAGCACTTGGCTACTACATGGTCCCACAGACAGAACAAAAAACAGCTGTTCCTGACTTATGGGAATGTGGGAAGAGGAAATCCAGCATCTGAAAGGTCCATTTCTCGCTGGATAGTTCAGTGCATTCATTTTTGCTGTTCCAGAGCGGGAAAAGAACTCCCCATAGGGCTGAGGGCTCCTT